>VWZZ01007095.1:186532-210758 GCA_013399095.1 Psophia crepitans | reverse complement strand
TTCTATGATTCTGTGAAAACACTCACTTACAGAAAAATTCAGTCCGTTAAGAACCAAAAAACCAATTAGAACCAAAGTGTTTTGGAAATGCTGTGACATGATGGTGAGATGTTTTCCGTTCTTTGATACAGTATAGCTGATGGGAAAATCAGGACTTTCACTGTGCTCCCATGAAGCAAAGCTGACCCCAGAGTCCATGGCATGCTGGACAAAAACAGACCTCGAGCCTGAGCTCTGCCACATGCTTGTTGCAACACCTGTGTAACTCTTTTCCAAGTGAAAATTTTTCTGTCCTCCAGGTATGCATTCAAGCTTATATTCAAAGCAAATGCATTTTTGGTTTGTGGTGAACGTTGGAGGTTCTTTAAAAGCCACAGACGCATGGCAGTCCTGAGGAAGTTCCCCAGTTTTGCCTGTTTGTGGTCCTTAAGGAATACGAAGTGCTCCTTGTGCTCCCGTTTCACTGCCATAGGAGAGGGTTTGAGCAATAATAGTCCCCTGTATGCCTTTGTCCTCCAAAAAAACACATTTATTTTCACTGTAGTACATGTGACTAGTGATTCAATTTCACAGTACATACACCACAAGAACCTGTCCTCCTCTGATACGCTCCACTGCTGCTCCCCATAACCTGATTATTTTTTTTCTTTTTTAGTTTATTTCTTACTACTGAACTGAATCAGCTCACATACAGGAATTAGACAAGGTCCAGTGCTGTATCTGAGGAAGCAGCAGCAATCAATAGGGATAAGGAGGTGAGATCACTTATTTCTCCTGTTCATATTTGTCATTCTACTTATTCTCTAGGTTTCTAGACTTTTAATCAAAGAGGAGCTTGGCCTTCTTTCTGTGTCATACAAACTACGGGTTAGAAAGGCTGACCCAGAAAGTTCTGAATCAAGTATTAGTTCCTCATTGATTTGGTGCATATGCAACTGAAAAATATGCTAAAGATACCCTGTATTGATTAAAATATGTTTAAATTGAATTATTCTGGCATTAAGTGTATCTTCCCTATTCCTGATGTGAACTTACCATTAGCTTTCAGCATTAGACTTCAGGGGTTTTGCCTTCTTTAGCTTGCATTACTCCATATTTTTCACATAACTGCACATCTCCAGGTGCTGCAGATTTCTCTATAGAACTGACCTGTGAGTATCCAACTGTCGGTAGAAAGAAAGCTGTCCTCACACATTTTACAAGGGACATTTTGACACTTTCTGCAGACCTTTAACAAAGATATTCATTACATTTGAACCAAACACAACCTATTAGGAAGCTCCCTTATTGGTGATTACTTTTTGTGAGATGTCCAGTCAGTATAATTTGTCTAAATGTGATTTTTTTTCATGCTAATACTCAATGGAAGTCTGTGTTGCACTAATGAAAATTTCTTGTTATTTCAAAACAGTTGTCTAGTAACCGAACTCATAATCTCATAAACATATATCTAAAGCTAATTATAATGGAACCATAAGGAATCCTAATGTAAGGTTTTCATCAAGTTTATGAGGATGCTCATGAAAAACACTGAATGCTTTTGATTCGTGGGGATGCACATATCCGTCTGGGATCAGAAGCATTTATTTGCTTATGCTAGCATAAGAGTGCTTGCAAACTTTTGTGCTGCAAACCAACAGTAAGACTAAATATTGCACGTGCTTGCCATACCAAATGATAAAGGTCTGCAGCTTTTTGAAGTCTAAAGAAAATCTTGCAAATAAGTCTAACATACCACCAGTAACTCCTAAACTGATCAGAATACATTTCTGCAGTGTGAAATGTCTCTGCAACATACACTACTGAAGAAATGGAGGAGAGAAGGTTTGGAAAGCTACTTCTCTTGAAGGGGTGAGTGACTTCAGCACCGCTTTTTGCTCGACTTCAGTTTTAGTTACATATTCAATGGCAACGCTGCACTCCAAAATGTCTGTGTTCCCCAATACTTGTACCCCTTTATGTCATGTACGAGGAGAGACTGGCAAAACTTGACATGAGTTTCAGCCCTTTATGGAAGCTGACAACTTTTTATTCACAAAACCAAAAACATTGCAGGGTGCTGACAAAAAATAAGGTAAAAAAAGAAAAGAAACAGTTTCACATTACTACCCACTCCAAATAATCTATATTCACCAAGTGAAAATTTTTAGATAAGAGTATGCAACAAGTCATACACCCATTAAAATCCTGTCTTGGAGCATTTATGACTAATATGAACATATTGATACAATAATAAATGTCACTAGACAGATAAGTAAAATCTGAAAAGCTACACCCTCCTAATTCTGAAAGTTGTTCTTTCCAGGAGACATGGGTCATCCATTGAAAGTACAGAACTGTAAACCTGGGAAAGTCTCTAGGAAGGGGATGATCTCTTCTACCGCTGGGAGAAAGCAGTTCTTGCAAATCCCCTCAGTTTTTCAGAACACTGAGATTAGCTGATTTACTTGAGAGTCAAAAAACTGTCAGAAGCAACAGAAGAGGTACAAGGCAGAAGACATAAAGAGAAGCATCTATGGAGGAAAGAGGAGAGAAAGAATATCCCACGAAGAGCAATCAAATATAGCTAAAGCCTAAAGTCCTAGAAGATGGACAGAAATGAAAAGATGCTTTTATCTTTGCAGGACATGCTTTTCCAAAGACAGAAAAGTGTCTAGGACATGCTGGATGATTTCATGCAAGCTCTGCAAAGACTGGGTTATAATCCTCTGGTTTCTTCTCTTACTTTTCACCATTAAAAAATACATAGATAGATAGATAGATAGATAGATAGATAGATAGACAGACAGACAGACAGACAGACAGACAGACAGATAAATCGATCAATCGATCTTTGCAGGTTGCAAAGGAGGGTAATCCCTGAAACACCGTCCAGCCATCTTGCATCTCAAAGTCATTACCTGTTTTCAGCCTCATAGAGTACACAGTAGATCACCCCAGGTTTCTTGCCCCACATAGTAACGTTGTAATTATATTCATGCACCACCCTTTTCTACAAGTCACCAGGACACGTTTAAAGGGAGGTATCTCCTTTATGTGACTGTTTCAGGTACAGAGCCACAAACCCAGGTCTCTGACCAGTGCATGGGCCAATGTCCCTGCTAGCAAATCAAACAAGCTGAGGCAAATTATCCTGCCTTAATGACAACTGCCTCAGCAGGGCTGTAGCCGTACATCCACAATCTCTTGGCTCTCCCCTGAAAAACTGTAGGCATCCAAATGGCCTGTTTGGCCAACACAAACCCCAAGTTGTGCTCAAAATTTCTCCCTTCAAAAACGTGCCAAGATTTATGCTAACCGTCTCACTATAACGATGTTTTGGGACCATTACTGAGCCCTAACTCTCATCCTGTTTGGATTAACAGAGCTGCAAGAGACTTTGAGGCCACTTGGGAAAACCCAGAGCCAAATTTTAAAACCAAGGTGTCACAGTATTAAAGTGAAAATAAACATATAAATGATGAGGCTACTTGTGAGGGAAGAAGAGAGATTTGTACACATCACTTAGTCTGGCTGTTAGCACCACTAGTTTAGATCAATAAAATCTATTCTCTTATTACATCTGTGGCTAGCCTTACATCTTCCCTTTCCAGAGGGAAAAAAAAATATGCCATCTGTTATACTGCATCTGAGCTCTCTATCAGTCCCTAGGCTGGTTTTCTTTGCCTTGTCGATCTCTGAAGAGAGATGGTTGCAGGCTTTGGTTACTCTACTACTCTAGTCAGCACTTTCCCACAACGTTGTTTGGGTCTGTGGCTCCTCCACAGCCATCTCTTTCTGTCTGCTTCTGAAGGAAGCACAGGATATCTATTATTTTTTCTGCAGGCTGGCCCTTGCTGAGCCACAACCTTCCAGAAAATACGTGTATCTTTACTAGAGATGGCACTTTTGGTGCCTGTGCTCTGTCATTATGCTCACAGACATTGTCTTGTGGCTAGGAAGGCATGTGATCCTTTATAAGAATGTATATTTAACATTTGCTGTCTCAATTTGTCTACACCAATTCACACTTGCTCTGTTTTCAGCACAGTATGCTAGGTCCCGAGGCAGTCCAACTTTCGGTCTCTGCTGCTGGCGCCTTCCCTTATCTAATACCGCTTTTGGCACTTGCCTGATCATGATATCTAAGTCAATTTATTAACCTGGCAAGGTATTATCTCTTTTTTTTCTTTGTTATATTAGATTTCTAACCAGATGAATGCCAAGTCAGGCACCACAGCGGTGGTAGGTGTGCAGATCAGTGAAGAGCAGGGAAGGAAGGGATTAAGAAGGATGGGAGGTGGGAAACAGGAACAGGATCTCCCCCTTTTAGTTGTGGGGAATTGTTAATATTACATATTATGCTGTGTCATGAAATTGCATTTCTAGTTTCAAGGGAGGACCACTATTCCTTGCCTATTAGGTTATTCTGCATTTCTAAAGAAAGATCCTTTTGAAAATTTCAACAAGTTTTTTTCATACCAAAAGACTTTGAGTGTCTTCAGTTCTAAATTATATGCCTAAATCATACTTTTTTTTCAGAATATTTCATCTAGTGTAAATCTAATTGTAACCCTTTACCTGTCATTATCATAGCAGGGATGTTACATCTAACAAATATGGATCTGATCACATTACATGTCTGAGAGTCATTCTCATGGTGTTTCTTGATGGTGAGAATAAGAAGCTAAAAACAGTATGCAATTTTTTCTCCAGTATTTGCAAACAAATGTGTACCAGTCCTAAACAGGAGAACCACAGTTCTGCATAATACTGGACTAGTAATTTTTTGCCATTTCATTCACGTCTTTAACAACACCAACATTTTTAGCTTGCAATTTTCTGTATGGCACATTTCACCTTCGGACATTTTTTCTTTTCCTTGCTATGTCTTCACTTCATTTGCTTTAATTTTTTTTTATTATTTTTTTTTTACATTTTTCTTTTTGTCCTCATAGGTTCCTCACATCTTATATATGGGACCTCTTTCAGGGACTCCTGGGAGGTTAACACACCTTACCACATTATATCTCCAATAAAGATATTTTCATCTGAACTGATCCTCTAGAATCCATTTACAGTTAATTGAGAGAAACAGACATATCATTTAATATAACCTCAGCCATTGGCATAACCGCAGTGCCAATACCCATCTCACAAGTAATCATGATTTCAGCTGTGTTCCAGTTTGCATCCCAGCTAATGATAGAGTACCATCAGGTCTTCTTACACATAGTTTCTCTTCTTTTGCAAATTTGTTTGTTTGTTTCTTCATCTCTGTACAAAGTCTGGACAACACTTAGTATGTGTTTTCTTTCACACCTTCAGCCGTCTTCCATGTTGCCTTCCTTTGTAGTCTTCTCCTTTGTTTTGTTGACTGTTCCTATGATTTTTTTCTTTGGTAACACAGCTGTATCACAGAGTCTGGTCTGCCTCTGGTCTGTATGCACTGGCAAACTCTCAGGAGTTTTCTATTTTTAATTCATGATTTTCTAACAGTATTTTTTCAGTTGCTGGTCCTCACAGAACAGCTGCAAGTTGCACCGGGGAGGTTTAGGTTGGAGATTAGGAGAAATTTCTTCTTGGAAAGGGTGGTCGGGCATTGGAACAGGTTGCCCAGGGAGGTGGTGGAGTCACCGTCCCTGGGGGTGTTTAAAGAAAGGTTGGATGAGGTACTTAGGGACATGGTTTAGTGGGTAATAGGGGGTGGGGGGATGGTTGGACTGGATGATCCTTGAGGTCTCTTCCAACCTTAATGATTCTATGATTATACATGATTCCAGATTCCACAAGACTCTACAGACTGCACATTTGCCTTTACAGACTGAAGTCTGTTATAAATGTCATCAGGGTTGCTCCACCATTTCATTCTTTAACACAAAGCTGACAACTTCCAAAAGTTCATTGCTTTGGATATTGTGCCATTTAGTGCCATCCTAGCTTGCCATCCTTGTCTCTTCCATTATTAAAGAAGTCTAGAGTCTCTGTGTCAGCAATATTAAAATAAAAATCTTCTGGCAACATCCACTTTCATGAAGAGACAGTACTCTCTTTTGAACCTCTTCCAGTTTTACAGAAGAAAGAATTTTATTCTTGATGCCAGATGTTCTTGTATTTGGTTAAAGAAAGCTCTGGATTTGCACTAAAACTCTGTGGTATCTTCCTTGCAATGGAAGATAAACAAAGCAGCAATGAAGGGGACAGAGCAGGGAGATGACCTCTCTGTTGTTTAACATCTACCAGCTTAAACTGCTGCTGCTTCAAACCAGCATGTTCTCTACCCTCAGAGAAACTACCCAGGATATCTTTGCTGTAGTGGCATTTCTAACATCAGTTTGGCTACTGTGTGAAATGGGAAATAAAATTATATGAGCTGTACCACACCTCCAATCCAATGTTCAAATCCCAATAGTGTTGAAATTGTTGCCTGAGTCAGAATTCAGCCAGTCAGCTGCCTGCAGACACTGCTTGCTGCCCTGAGCATAGTGACTTCAGTCCTGTCCAAAATCCCTGTGCAGTGAACGTACAGTAGGTACATCACCAAAATGTTACAGTTTCAGGAGAGAATAAAGATTTTAGAGCCCCAGCCAGAATGCCCCAACACCCCCAGTCACTGTGCCCTTTGCTTTGGAACAAACAAAAAAAAACCCAAAAAAAAACCCCCAAAAAAACCCCAAACAAAAAAATTACAACCTGACTTAGGTGAAGGTCAGATTTTTGAGGGGAGCTAGGAAGAGTAAGGGTATTGTCAGCTAAAAGCACACACTGACCTCTCCTACCCCCTCCCCACTACTCTTCCATCATTCAGCTTCTTTCAGTTTTGGGGTGGCACCAGGAAGATGTGGCCCCTCAGAGGCCCCAGTTCCAGACAGTGTATCATAGTGTGCAGTAAATTAAATGTGTTCTCTCAATTTGTGTCCTTTCTGTGCTACCGTGTCCCTGCCTGCTGTGCTGTCCTTGAAATGCAATGTGAAATTAGCTCTCGATAGTGCAGCGTGGCAGAAATCAATAACAGAATTATGCCAGTGCATAGGACAGGCTGCTAAACCCTGGCAGCCCCAGCAGCATCTCAATGCACATCATGACGAACGCTGAGCTCTGTCTCTCTTGTTAACTGCTCTGGTTCTGGCTGATGTGTTCCCAGAACGGCTGAGATATTGGAAAAGTACTGAAATACATCACCTGGTGATTTCTAGCTTTTATAAGTACATTTCCTGACTATGTAAGCAGACTTTAACTCACTGAGAATACAATCCTCTGCTTTATTGCTACACTGAAAATGATCAGATAAAATGTTCTAGAGATAAATATTTTGGAGTATGTTTGTGTGTTCCTTCAAGTAACCAGAATAATCAGTCACAGTAGATGAAACTTCAATCAGATTTGATGGCTTTTACATCAATTTACTAAGTAATCTGACTAAAGCCTCAGAGTCTTCTCACTATGATATACTTAATTACTTGTTCTGGAAAGAATGTAATACCATCTAAAAGTATGTGATTAGGACTTGCGTACCTCAAGGTACATGAATAAGATAAATTTTAGTGATATAGATAATAGAAAATAATGATGAAATTATTTGATACTTCTGCATTACTGTAGCTACAGAGAGACACAAAATTTAGCAGAAAAGGTTGTTTTCAGGGGAATGAATTCCATAAAAAAAAGATATAAATGTTTCAATTGTAGTGCAATGGGACAAATTCTGTCCTGGCAAGAATCCTTTGACCCAGATCCCTGACCCTTCTCCACTAACTCTGTGCCATAAAAAAATTTCCACAAATCATTTTAACAGGCACAGGAAAATTTTGAACTACTGCAGAGATTGCAAAAGTAGATTGCAATTTTTTAACAAAACGTTCATTTGCTTGAAAACATTAACAAACTGAAACCCAAACTGTTGAGATGGAGGGGTTGCTTTTGAAAAATTACCGCAGTATATTATTTTATTTGAATTTAGATGTTGCGCCACTTCGATAATGTTTATTTCTTGAACTAGTTTTGTCTTCAAGGAGATGAAGGCAGGCACTTGCATTTTCTCCATTTCTGGTTTCATCAAGAATTCCAGTTTGATATTCAAGGCATTTGTTTGTGAGTGATTATGTATCTGAGGACCACCTTCAGAGTGGTGACACCCAAGAGTGGTGGCAGCCGAGGGTGCCTGCAAGAGGCTAACTTGTTAACATGTTAAATGTCCAAGGTAGGAAGAGGAAAAGGAGAGGATCCTCCCATCCTGGTCTCTTCCCTAGCCTCTGTTCCTACACACGATCCCATATCACCCTTTTGGCCATTTCAGTGTGGCTCTACAGCATAACTCAGCTTCTAGAAGAAAACACAAGCAAACAAACAGATGCACCAGCAAATACCCCCTGGTAGCAGGAGGCCATCCCATCAGCCTGACTTCTGCAGCTGACAGGTTTTGAGGACTTCCTTGAGTGACATGTCCTGTAAAAGCAAAAGACATGAGCAACTTTGTTGGGGTAAGTCAAAGGTCAGAAATCTTCTTCAGGAAGTATAAGGCTACCCTTGCTCCCTATTACAACATCACCTTTTTGATTGCCTTCTCTGAATCCCGTCATTCTGAACTGAGTCCTCCAGTGCTACAATCAACCATTTGCATTTCCCCTCTCATTTTTCTTCTTTTCTGACCTCATTGCCATGAGACACTCTGAAATACCTCCTAATGGGTCTCTCTTCCCTGCTGACTCTCTCCTGCCAAGTCAGTCAGTAGGGGAGAAGGAGGAGAGCAAAGGAGGTGATGTTCCCATGCCTGCAGCCCTATGGTGCTGGGGCCAGCTTTTCTGGCTTCTGAGACCTGCACTTGCACATACACCTTCCCACAGAGCTGCCAAAATGCTTCAATGTAGAGCCAATGTCCTGGGGAGAAGGCGGAGATGCATTCCCACAAAAAATATCCAAAAGATGTTTAACTGCAGCAAATCAATTCTGATTACCACCAGGTGGATTTCAGATGGAAATCTGCTCAGCTTTCTGCCAGCCTATCCCTCTCCCAGATCCCAAGGCAACCCTGCCAACACTGCCAGAAACTCCCATCTCCTGGGAAGCCTACCAGGCACACGGCCAAAGAAGTCCCTTTGACTCTGGCTTTCAGATTCTGCCGCTCTCCAATTCCCCAGACATTAAGACTCCTGCACCGCCCACCAGGAAAGCTTTTAGTGGCACAGGGGATTCACAGCCCTGTTGGTGGGCCGCCAGGGAGATTAAATTACTAAATACATTACAATTTACACTTGTCCATTTTTTTTCCTTTTCTCCCCTCAATATTCCTGGTTGAATCTGAATGAAAATATAGTTCAAAGTGCAAATTTCCCACGGGTTGGAGATTCTGTTTTTTGTACAGATTTAGTTAAAAGCTTAGTTTGGGGATGGCCCTTCAAGATATGCATTAGGTTAACTGCTGATCAGTTTGGCAGATGGAACGGTGCGAAATCTCCAGCACTGAGATTTTCCAGGAGGAAGGAAATGCTGTAGAAAGAATACAGAGGCAGCCAAGGAAAACAGACAGAACTAGGAACAGGAGGATGAGGAGTTAGACAACAGGAAAAATTCCAGGTGAGAGGGGGACATAGTTTTTTAACAGTATTATGTACTACAAAGCTTTGGTTTTGTTGTTATTTTCTTTTCCTACTACAAAACTTGCTATTTTTTCAACTAGAAAAAAAAAAAGAAGAACCTTAAGGGTTTGCAAAAGTTGTATTATACTGAAACATCTCTAATTAATGTTCCAGGGTGAGTCTGGATGAGCCAATAAAGTCTGAATAATGAAAATAAAAAGACCCTAGAAGTTCAGCTGCTACTCAAAGACAATGGCCTTGATTGCTGTACAAGTCTCCTTTTGCTATCCCTGGGACAGATACAGTGGTAGATTCACTTCATGCTAAGCCTGGTGAGTTTATATCCTGCCTCCTGGATAATAACTGAGGAGAGAATCCTACCTTTCTATAAAGTAAGTTTGACTTTGCTCACATAGATGAATCAAAGGGAAGAAAAGGCTTTTAAACAGAACCTTTATTTGTGATGAAAATGAAGGTGTGAAAAATGAGGCTGTGCTATAAAAAATCTGTCTTTGTATAGTCTCGGGGCCAAACTACAAATTGATTTACATTCCGTCTTAACCTAGTGTCAGGAAATCACTTATAATCTGTACAACTCTTTTTTTCTTTCTGAACAGTTCCAAGTGCTGTCTCTAATGATGTCACCCCAAATCCAGTTCTCCAGCTGCAGATTTCCAGGCAGAAAGAAGCAGATTCAAAATAAATACAAAAAATAAAGCATTCAGGCTTTCTTCATTCATCAAAAATCAAGGTAGAGAAGGCTGGAGGGGCCAGGGAATGCAAGCATAATTTTATTTTCTTTATGAATAGCTTTTAAATGTTTTTATTAAGTGTTTTCTGGTATAATCTACCTAAATACTTTTTAAACGTGTGGTCCTCAGTACACAGCTAAGCATTAAATTCCAGGTAATGCTTAATAGGAAATGAATTTAATCAGTTCCTTTTAAGATACTTGCAGCTCTTTGATATACATTTGGAAATCTGAATGTTGGCCACATCCCGAGTTTGACTATTTAAAGGAAGTTTCATTGATTTCAGCAGAGCTGCACACATTTACACCAAATGAAGATTTGACCTATACTTCCTAATATGTTTTCTGAAAAGTGCTGAAAGAAAGGTCTGGATTTCTCTAAGTAACTGTTCCCTTTTCTTGGCTTAATATTGCACACATGTTTTCTCACTTAAACTTTGCCTCATTTGGCTTTGTTTTTTTTATGTAGCCTTTGAAACCATTTCTAATGGAAAAATGCAGCTGTTAGCAAGATTTCCTAAAATGTACATGGAACTAATTTTCCAGGCATTTCTCTCAAGGACTCTGATGTATCTACAGAAGGTATTCTGCCAAAACGATTTTTAATGTACCAAAATGATGAATAAAAAAAAAGGAGGGAAAAAAATAGAGAGAAAACATCCACTTTTAAGTCTAACAAGAAGGAAATTTTACTTTTAGTAGTTCACAATTACATACTTGCTTTAAAGTTAACCTTGAATGTCTCTCACCAGTAGTGTTATTTTGCAGAAAATCAGTGAATTTTTCATGTGAATTAAAATAATCAGAGATAAAAGGATGCAGTAATGTGACATGATCTAGAAGAGTATAACTATCATCACCATGGAATCTGCATTTATATGTTGTCTCTCTGCATAATATTTTCAAAGGCACAAATGACCAAGACTATACAGCCCTCAACACATGATTCACTGAGAGTAAGCAAGCACATCCTAAAGTGCCATCTTCTCAGCCTGTATGGCAGCGCAAGGCCAGGGCAGTCAAAGGAGTCGGCCCAGGGAGGAATAGGTTCTCAAGATAAGAAGCAGCAAGATTCAGTTCATGTATCTTTCCTGTCACAGTGTCTCCTGAGACAGCAGTGCAGCACATTTTTCCATATCTACCTTCACACAAATCACAGTAGAATCATAGAATGGTTAGGGTTGGAAGGGACCTTGTTGTGGTTTTACACCAACTGGCAGCTGAGCCCCACGTAGCTGCTCGCTCAGTCCCCCACATTGGGAAGCGGGAGAGAATCAGAAGAGTGAAAGTAAGAAAACTCATGGGTTGGGATAAAGACAGCAAAAACCATGCTCTCAAGCAAAGCACAACAAGGAATTCATTCCCCACTCCCCACCGCAGGCAGGGGTTCAGCCATCCCCAGGACAGCAGGGCTCCATCACACAGAACGGTGACTTGGGAAGACAAACACCATCACTCCAAAAGCTGCTGCCTCCCTCTTCCTCTTCCCCCAGCCCCTTATAAACCGAGCATGACGCCATATGGTGTGGAATATCCCTTTGGTCAGTTGGGGTCAGCTGCCCTGTCTGTCCCCTCCCAACTCCCTGCACACCCCCACCCATCCCGCCGGCAGGGCGGTGCGAGCAGCAGCAAAGGCCTTGGCTCTGTGTGAGCATCGCTCAGCAACAGCAAAAACATCCCTGTGCTATCAACACTGTTCTCAGCACAAATCCAACACACAGCTCCATACCAGCTGCTGTGAATAAAATCAACTCTCTCTCCCAGCTGAAACCAGGACAGAACTCAAAGATCATCTAGTTCCAACTCCCCTGCCATGGGTCGGGACACCTTATACTAGGTCACCTTATACTAGCCCCATCCAACCCGGCCTTGAACAGTTCCAGGGATGGGGCGTCCACAGGCCTCTCCAAAGTATGAACCTTAGGTACCACAGATGAATTTAAATAACAAAATTAATAGGGTAAATAGACATATTTTTAACGAATCCTATTGGAAAAAGAGAGCCATGTAGTCAAATTTTAAAACCTTGGTCTACTCTTGGCTCTGAAATAGCTCACTACCAATTGGGAATGTGTCTTAAATTCTCCGGGACTGATTTTTTGTTGTCTTTATTCTGCATTGTAATTCACAGCTATTAAATTTTCAAGAAACTGAACAGGAGACATTAAACTGGAAGGCCTTAGTCCATTCTGTGGATAAGTTAGAACTTGCACCACGAAGTACAAAATTGTAGAGAATCATAATTTCATTTCTTTATTAATCCCAGCAGTAAAATATATTTAATATATTGTCTGGCCCCTGTAACTGATATATATAAATACACGGTGAATTTTAATATGTTTATCCTGATAACAGCATAGAAAGGAAAGTATTATTATTCCCATTTTATCAATAAGTAATTTAGGACAGTTTCATGTTAACAGAACACCAATTTGATGTTAAATTGCTGGCAAAAGATGCGGTCCTATTCTGCCTTCTGCACCAGATCACTCTGCTTCTTCTCTTATGTAAGTCTAAGCGAGCACATCCCTTATGCAGCTAAAGCTGCAGGAAACTTACTCAGCAAGGTAGGAAGACTGAAAAAATTCTCCTTTCAGCATCATCTAGTAAGAACATCAATTCAGCACCACCCTAAATGCACCTCACCCAATGGCAGGAAACTATTTCAAAATTAAGGATCCAGTTTCAGCTTGCCTCAAAACGTGTGGGACGTCTGTGTCAGAGCGAAGAATTAAACTTGAGCTCTCACTTCCTATGCCACTTTTCTAATGATTAGATTCCTTGCTTTTTCTGTATATACTTTAGGAACAACATGATAGGCTTAAAGGAAAGACAAAACATGACAATGAAAATCAGAATTATAAAGGTTAACATACTTTGTTACAAGCAGGAACAATTCCACCTACCTCAGGAGGTAGTATGAGATCACAGTTTCATGATACTGACACTCAAATACATGAGACCAGTTCATGGACTTCATGCCTCCTTCCTGCCTCTGGTGGCCTCCTTTCATTCGCTCTTTACTACTCTCTTTTACCACTGCAACTGTTTGCGGGGTCGAGTGGAAAATGGAATTAATGAAATGATCCAGGTTAAAGAAAGACCTTTTTCTATTTTGGAGGTCAGGAAAAGGTTACTTTTAAATTACCACATTTATTGCATAGTCCACAGCCATCTGTGTCTAAATAACCTGGAGGGAGGAAGAACAGCAACACTGATCAGGTTGGGATTTGGAAGGCAGTGGGATAGAAACTGTGTAAGTCATACTTCCATTAAAACCAGAATATTGTCAAATGATGGCTTTATACTATTAGAGGCAGAGGTGACCAGAAGCATTTTTGAACCGGTTTAGATAACTGAAAGCCTAAATATCAACAAAAATGTTAAATGCTTGTTTTGTGTGAGTGCATATAGTAATAAATCTGAATGATTGTTAGTAATAATGGTTATTTCCAGAATATAAAAATAAAATTTAGGGAGAATTGAAGCAATTATTGAACAAATAAAATTTACATATTTAGTCAACAATGTAGATAGAGCAAAGAAGTTTGCTGTTAGGTGGTGACCACATGCTAATAGTGGCTTCCCAGACATACACTTACTGTTCTCCATACAGTCTTTATAAATGACAACAGCTGGATGGCTCCCTTAAATACAACAGAGAACAAGTCATAACATGCCACTCTCTTTGAAACGTATATAGAAAGATCAGGTAGTTAAAGTATCAATTAATATCAAGTGTGTTCGAGGAAAAGCCTGTGCTAATTGTTTTCATGAGTTAAAGATGACAATTATTACAAACTAACGATCCAAGGCTGTGGAACTAAAATAAAATCAATTAAGATGTATTAGAGCACAAGCAACCACATTCATCAGTAATTGATATTATTCTGATTGAACAATGAAAACTTTTAATAAACTGTTCATTGAATATTTGGCATATGCATTCATTATGCTTAGCACAAACTTAAGAAAAATAAAACACCTGTTCAAGGTCTCCTTCTTTCCATGAGACAGGGGTTAGAAACATTTCATGGCTATGTCAGCTCTATAAACAAAGACTACCTCATATTAGCTCAAAAAGCAGTATGTACTGTCTGGCGTGGCTGGGAACAAGTACTGGGTGTGGGAAGTAACATAAAACTTGTTATTGCCAGAAAGCAAATATTTCATTAATCCTCATTCTGAAGTTCATTTCTCTGCATGGCGAATGCAGTGATAAAACCTCTCTGTGTCTTCTCTCCATGAAATTTTTCATCCTGTTCTGAAATTCTTGATAGTTGCCTTCCTATAAAAAGCCTTTTTATCTTAGGGGTAAAGGTTTAGCTTGCATTCACCAAGCAAAGAACTGCAGTGGTTTAAGACATTATCGCTGTCCAGTTGTCTGTTACTGCTCCACTGGCTGCTACTGACCCATTAAGAAAACAGTGAGAGGGAAACGTATCTCTACTACTTGGGTTAATGGTCGGACACAAGGCTCATTCTTCAGTTCCTCTTCTACTTAAAAATTAATTCAGCCTCTTTGCATTAATATGAATGTTCTATTCTCTGAACAGTAGAGCAGAGGGACATTTTAATATTGTCAAATGAAAACAACATCTTGATTCTGAAAAAAATTACTTGAAAACAAAAATTTTGCTTTGGTTACACTATACAAAGGATCGTTTATAAAATGAGCCTTGGTTATTATGGCAAGTCTGGGAGGAGGCAAGCATTCAGATTAGGAAAGGATGCAATTTGGAAAAAGGTCATGTTTATAGATATGTGGTCTCCTTGGTCATGTGAATGGAGAGATAGAATTGGCAGTGTTCCTGATTTGACTTAAAGCTCACAGGTATGAGTTCTTTGTCTATTGGGAAATAAATGCTATGCTCCCTGGTTATTTTTCACAAAGAGTTTGAAACAGAGGTGGTTTCTAGTTGCATAGTGTTCAACTTGTTACAGTGATAAAATTAGATTAGTGAATATTTTACATGAAAGCAAAGACCTTTTTAGGGAGAAAGAACAAACTAAAGAATTACCCATTGACATGGGATCACTGTGTCAAGAATTACAATGGCAATAGAAGACTCTGGAGATGTTGATGGGGCTGGGGATGGAATTCTGCAAGCCTCCTTTACCTGACAGGTAGTTTATCTGGCAAATAATTCCTCAGGTCTATATGATCTCCAACTTTGTCATGTACTTTCTCCATGTCTTGTTTAGTTCTTATGGGTTTTTTTCAGTGGTGTAGTTTAGACATTTGCAATATAGATGACAACATCTGATTTAGTCATTTATGCTCCTTTTATGATGAAAGAAGAAAATAGACTCTTAGAGCAGATGACTCATCTGACATATATTTCAGATGTCCACTGTGAAATTAGATGAATCTCATGAGATGCAGGTGTCTGCCTTTGGGCAGATCAATCCTACTCACTGCCTCCAGGTATTGACTTCAGCTTTCCTTACGCATACACCAAAGTAGTTTCTGAATTTGATTCAGCATAAAGGGAAAGAAACAGAAGGAAATCATATAACGAGCAGACAAAAAAGTGAGTGAAAACATTAGCAAAGCTTTCAGAGAAAGACAAATGCCAATGGAATTATGTGTGTTTTAAAATGCATACAGCAAAAAATGCAAGACAAAAAATCCCAGCAGTTCATGACCTCAAAAATTCGGAGCTAGCTGCAACAGAGAACTTAAATTTTTACAGCTAGATGCCATAATGCTTACCTGGTAGGTTCCTATTCCCTAGATTTGAATATTAAAAACAGATGGAGGTAATTAAAATATAATACCTCTAGGCACTTATGCTTACTGTCATCCTACATTGAATGGGAAGGATTTGGACAGTCAGAAAAAAACTGCAGTTGAACTAGATAGCAGAAAATGCTAAACAAAGGAATGTAGCAACCCCCCCATAGTTTCCAAAGAGCCCACATAACAGATAAGGGTGCAAGAAAGTTTCTTCACCCATTTTGAATCCAGGCTTTTACTCTTCTCCTGAGAGAAGATGTGTGATTATTCTTATTTTATTAAGATCTATCTAATTATTTTACAAAGTGCCTGGAGGAGAAAAAAGTTTTGTGGATATCTACAGAATATATAGGGTCTATCTTGCCCTGATCATTTCAGTTTTTTAGCCAATGACTGTTGTATGTGCAATGACAGAATGCTGCTGGGAGCAGAGGCAAGAGTACAGGTCTCCTCCTTGATAGGTGAAAGCCCCAAAATATTGAATGACAGAGTTAGAATTCCTTCTTCAAAGTCTCCTTTTCCCTGTCTATGACTATTACCTTTCCTTCTACACAGAAGTGCAGTGCAACAAGTGGAGAAATGCAGTGGACTGAACCTTCTGAGGAAGCCACTGATCCTAGATGCCTTTTTCTGGATCAATGCTCTAACGATTCGATTATTTTTATTTAAAAAAAAAAAAAAGACACCACCATTTTCTCCTCTAGATATAGATTTGGAAGAAGTGTGACTATGTCTATATTTTACTCTGTCCTTCAGTTACTGATTGTAATGAGCACATAAAACATATCAACTCGAAGCTTTTGTAGAATCCAGGACTGAGGGATTTGAAGATGGTAAAAAATGTGAACATACACACAAAGATAGAATTTCATCTTCTTATCTTTACACATTTAACTGAGGCACACAAACTCTGTTTCTCTATACAGATGAAAGCTGTTAAATTTGGTGTTTCAGACACCAAAAGTCTAAGTAAGGAAGGATGAAGATGGGCCCACCCCTATCTTGGCTTAGATGCCAAAATCCTTATTTTTAGATCACATTACTATTTGGATCCAGTCCTGATGTCTCAAAAGAAAATAGACAAAGTAGAAAGAATGAATTAAGAAGAGCAGCAGCCAGCAAGAATTTTATTAGTTTACACATGCCGGGTTAGGTTCTCCACTGGCATATCCTGAGGCAACTCTTCTATTGGAACTGCATCAATATGTATCCACTGAGATCCGAACTTATATTTTCAATAGATTATTCTGTTCTTTGAGAAACCTGAGTCTTTGGGCACAACTGTAACAAAAACAGAGAAATTGCAAGAAAACACATTTTTACATATATTGTCAGTTGTTGTATCAGTGGAATCTCCCTCCAACAAAGCACATAAACTGAAAAATCTGAATTATTGAAGGACGATGTGTCTACCTGGTTAGAGGATGAACTGCATAGCAAAACAGTAGCTCCTTTATCATGTGACTGGATGCATGAGTGATTATGAAGATCAATATGTCCCTGATATGCCCTTTCTCCATAGACACTCTACTGGACTAAATTGATGTCTGCTCTCAACTTCCATGGAAATTCTGTATAGATAGTTTTGTAGAGGCTTTTTTTCCCCTTGGCCTTGAGAGAAAAGTACACATGTGAAGTAAAGGTAGACCATGAACAGTAAAGTGTTAATGATCTCTAAACACTTTATTAAAATGTTACTGGAAAATTGCTTTAAAACTTAAGGCACAGAAAACCTGTAATCAGATGACAGTTCTGACAACCCTAGAAGTTAGTTTCATCCATACCACTTCTATGAATGACGTATCTCTGCACAGCTTCTAAGATATTATCTTTATTTTTTACTGAAATTTTTATAATTCAAAAAACTTCCTATTTTTTTAAATGGCCTCCTGATTTTTCCCACCATATCCCTCAGAATTGTTACAATCTTCACCAATACTTTCAATAGATGTGCACTATAATTTTTCTGGTAGATAAGATCAGAAAGAATAGTCTTAAACTGGGGATTCAGGAAATGATGAAGGGCTGTGAGAACTACATGACTTCTTGTAGTCCATCCCAGATCTAGGTTTTTGCAACAGTTTTCTATGGCCAAAGATAAACCCACGACACCTTGAGCCTGACAGAATTTACACCTGCTGATGAAAAACTCCAGCCTTCTGCAGAATATCTCATTTGACAATATAAGAACTGACCGCTGCTTTTTGTTCGGTAGGTCTCTGAGTTCTTTTTTGTTTTACATATACTGTAGTAATCCAGGGGACAAAGTCCAGAAGGAATGTATATTTGGGTCTAGAGCTGGCACATTCCAAAGCAATCCACATAAAGAGTGATATATATTACATATGTATATTTCTGTTGTATCCTTTCATCCCTCTAAAATGGCATAATGGAGACTTTACTTCAAGAAAGCTTCACATGAGCTTTCCTGTACCTTCTCTATATCCTCCACGCTATGATAGAGTGCCACCCATCCTCCTCAGGAATTGGTAGCGTATGTTTTTCTTCTTTTCTTCCCACCTTAAGACTGTAGCTATTTGCTACCCACGCACAGCCTTTTCTGCAGGAGGGG
Source organism: Psophia crepitans (assembly GCA_013399095.1). Lineage (NCBI taxonomy): Eukaryota > Metazoa > Chordata > Aves > Gruiformes > Psophiidae > Psophia > Psophia crepitans. The sequence continues at coordinate 192,141 of VWZZ01007095.1, read as the reverse complement.
GAATAGCAGCCTGCTGTCAACACTTTTGTCTCCTCTCTGACGATTTGACAAGTCCATATAGGGGAGGAAAGTGCTACCTTAATCTCCTTACAGCTCTCTGCATGTGCATGTGGCACCATTCTGAGCACAGTGTAGCTCACGCATATTTGCAGGCACAAAAAAGGTATGAGCATTTAGAACTTTCTGTTTTGCTTGTGTTTGCTTTATAAAGCTTGCTACCAGGCTGCCCTCAGCTATCCAGCCACATACTGGATTCTCTTGAAGGAGAATTGTAAGGATCTCTCTTTTTTTCTCTTTTCTTTTTTTCTTTTTATGCCTGTCTAGAATTAAAGCAAGTTGCTGAAGATTGACTGTTTCATTTTACGTTTTAAATTTAAATTGAGTCATGGGTTAACCACATTTCCACACCTGGGGTTTGTTTTTCTTGGATCTAGTTTATATCTTTAATAAGTGTTAGAGCAAATGTGCTAAGGAAAAACTTTCCCGTTTCACTATTTTTATGTTGTTATACTGAACTTAGTTTCAATTTTTGTTTTGAAGTCAGTTTTATTTTCTTAACAAGTTGCTTTGAAAAGAAAAACTTCAATTTCAGTACTGGGCTCTTCTCCCCTTCAAGTTGCCTCCTGCCCCCACTTCTTTTAAGTTGGTGGTAATGAATGAATTCACACGCAGGTGGGCACAGAAAGTTAGCAGATCCCATGGTTTATTTTTAATGTGGTTGGAATGGTGTTCCTTACACTCTCTTCTTGCCAAACTGAGAGTGAAAGTGTTGGGGTGATCTCATCCACAGAAAGGTGTGTCTACATGCTCCCTTTCACAGGTGCAGCAATAGAAATCCTACCGCTCAGTAACTGGAAACCCATCATGTCTGCTCAGTATACTGCAGGCCTCCTTCTGCTCTTTGGGTGAGTGCTGGAATGGGCTCAAAACCAACATAAATTTATTATTGTTGCTTTTTAAGAACAGAAACAACCCCAAAATCTTGGGATCTTGATTCAGAGTTTCATTTAACATCTCAAGGAGGTTCTATGAGGATGACAAACCCTTTCTCTTCCCAGGGACAATATAATTCCTTGTTTATTTTTATGCAATCTAACACCATGTAGCTCATGTCCGTGCCATTTCAGGCTTACTTATGACTGTATAATCAAGAAAACTGTTGTGTCAAGTGTAATTTAAAACATACCAAATGCCTCCTCTGGGACATGCTTACAATTTACAGATCCTGCTCAGATTAAAATCATATCTTTTTTACCATAATCTTATCACTTCTACTTATAACTCTGTCAATGATACTAAGCAATTCTTGTTCACCATTCGTGTTTACTCTTAGCAAGTGCATACAGCCTTTTGTCCAACCTGTCGAAGGGTTATAACTGAAACAAATTATCCTATAGCTGTTAGGACTGGATAAATAACAGGGGAAATTTTCAAACAGGTATTTATACACTCAGTATGCACCCCATTTGCATAGCACATTTTGCAAACATCAAGGCAAGCAAAGATCTGTCTGCGTAAATGTGAATGGCAATGGAAATTATTTTGGAGATTAGAGGCAAAACCCATTTCAAGTGGTTACAGAAGTCAGGTGGTAACCATACTGAGGTCTGGCTCAGCAAGGCTAGTGCAGAAGGAGAAGCAGGGAAGTCACAAACAGTGCACAGCAGATTGCATGCAGCATGCTTTCTTCAAAAGAACCAGATCTGCTCAAGTATGACTGGAGACAGTGAGGGGACACCAGTAGTGGGGCTAAAGCTAGTTACATTTAACACACATGGTAACACAGCTTTGAGCCTCAAAGTGAACCCCATCAGTTGATGGTCCACAGTGCAAGTGAATTGACTGTCATTCTCCCTGTGCTTTGGGGCCATCTGACTGCCTCATCTGGCATGCAGAAATAGGAAAACGGATATCTGCTAACTGAGACCTAGCCCTACAAGCAGGATGGACAGAATTGTCTTAAGGCACCCCATAGTGGGCTTGGGCTTGAGATCAGCTATCAAAGGCAGCATGGACTCATTACCCACTTTCACAAAGAACACGTAAGTAGAAAGTCCCCATCAAGGAATCACAGAATCATAGAATCTTTAAGGTTGGACAAGACCTCTAAGATCATCAAATCCAACCATCAATCCAACACCACCATGTCTACATACTTTGTGAACACCTCCAGGGTCGGTGACTCCACCACTTTCCCAGGGAGCCTGTTCCAATGCCTGACCAAAGGCAGTTACTGAACTTTGTCCAAACTGTTTTCACCATGCACATAGGCACAGATGTAGCCTTGGGATGGTTTACTTTCTAATTCATGAAGGCATGATGCAGTACACATACTCTTCCAGTTCATCTAGGAAAAGCTACACTGGAAAATTTTCTTTCCAGTTTTACCTCCAGTCATGTACAAATCTCCTCCCAATATCTTTGGAGAGTACTTTGGAGAGGAACCAAAAGCAGAGTTAGAAAGAGCCAAGAGGAGAAGCCAGAATCAATACTCAGGAGAGGCACAAACCTCACAAGCCAGAAAGGCAGATTTATATCTCTATAATCAAGGCTTCATTGTGCTTGCTAGTACTCTCTCTAATCTCCAGCAAAGGCTTTGTTATTGGACATCATTTCTGGATGCCAAATCACTGTACCACCCTAGAACTGTAGCTGTGAGACACTATATAGCACTTAACTAATAGCACAGAGCCCAAAAGGTCAAAAGAGAATTGATATTAGCTTAATTTCATTTTTTATGCTTTTGCTTAAGGACAAAGGTAATATAATTTTGGCAGAGCGCCATTATCTTAAATCTGCTAGCAAGCTGGAGGGGGGAAAAAACCTCAACAAATACTGCATTTTAAAATGGCAAATACTATGAATAATAGCACATTAAATTTCTGTGTGCCCTGTTTACAGGAATAGGTAGGAGGGAATTAATCAAAGGATATTGTGATCAGCTGCACTTCAGTAAAACATCTACCATGTGAATGTATTGGCCTTCCTGCCCACCTACCTCTTAACTGAAAGTTTGTATGCAGTGAAGGGGGGGAGAGGAGGAGTAGGGAGAAGAAGTGGAAGCAGAAATTGCATGATGGAAAATTGTTTCTGCATGAAATTTGCAGGCCGAAACACCTGCATGATGAGCAGATCATCAGCCCAGCACTACAAGGAGATTTATGAGACTTTTAAATACAACTTTGCTCCAGGCCCTTAATTAACATACAGATCTGTCTAAAAGTACTAAAATCTAATTAAACTTTGCATTTTAAAAGGGTTTACATTAAAAGCACCGAGCAACTGCAAGACCAATTTTATGTATTGCCCTTAAAACAAACACAGTAAGTACATGCTAAGGTAAGGAATGCAGATTCTGTCTTCTTTACGTAATTCTTCTTTCATCCATATGCTCACGCATGCAGAAGATCCATGTAGGTCCCTCAGTATGGCTGTATCCTTGAAATGAGAGGACAGATTCATCTGATCTCTAATTTTGTCTTGGAGCGGCTGAGGAAACTGGGACTGTTTAGTCTGGAGAAGAGGAGGCTCAGGGGAGACCTTATTGCCCTCTACAACTACCTGAAAGGAAGCTGTGGCGAGCTGGGGGTCGGCCTCTTCTCACAGATAACTAGTGACAGGACAAGGGGGAATGGCTGCAAGTTGCGCCAGGGGAGGTTCAGGTTGGAGATGAGGAGAAATTTCTTCTTGGAAAGGGTGGTCGGGCATTGGAACGGGTTGCCCAGGGAGGTGGTGGAGTCACCATCCCTGCGGGTGTTTAAGGAAAGGTTGGATGTGGTACTTGGGGACATGGTTTAGTGGGTAGGGTTACAGTTGGACTGGATGATCCTTGAGGTCTCTTCCAACCTTAATGATTCTATGATTCTGTGATAATTTCAAACATGGCTTTTTATACCCACCTACTGTTTTATAACATTTTCTTGTCATGATGTATTTTACTTAGCCTGTCTGAAAGCTCACTGTCTAGCTTTGTTTTGTTGGGGTTCTCTTTACAGTCATTCAAAAGAGACACCTCTGTATGGAAATTCATTCCAGCTACATCAGATACCACTTTTGGGACAGAAATCTCTCTATGCAGGTGCCAGCCATGTTCTTTTCACTGCAGAACAAGTTTAACACAACCAGCTTAGATTAGATGTTGCCTTTGAGATGATTAAGGTTAGATAAGTTGAATCCCCAGGCATGAATTATGCTCCTTCATATTTCTGTCTGTATGTTGGGATAATCTGAGGAGATATCCTATAATGAACAAGTTTGGACATTTCCAAGGCTAGAAACTTTAATCCAGAGGATCTTAATCTGGTGGCAGCTTGCTCCATACTCCAGGGTTTTCACCTGAATTCTGAAAAATCTTTGGTGGTTCTCACTAAGAGGAGGTGCTTGGGTTGTGAAGATCTGTGTGGAAGAATAGCAGATCTGAGCAGCAGAGTGGATACACATGAAGAACTGTAATTTGGGGTGATGGAACAAAAGATTCAAGTGGTAACAACCTAAGAAGGAAGGAGTTAGGAAAAAAAAAGCATCTAAGCATTTCTGTATATAAATATATACCTGTGGTTTTGGTTGTAGGTAGGTTTGAAACATGTAGGATGATGCATGAGGGCAGGAAGCCGGTTGATTTCTGCCGCCCAAAGATGTTGAAGGCACGGCAATGAAATGCAGCTTACTTTATGCTGATGAAAATGTACGCGGCATAGCGGAAGAGGCAAGACCCGGCTGTTCTCTTGGGCCTTCTGGACACTGTTTTTTCCAGTGCCCTAAATATGCCCTGTTATCTAACATAACTTTTATAAATGCTAGTATGAATTTGCATCACAAAAAGTCTGTGTACCTTCTCACTTATGTAAGAAATAAATCTTTTTTGTCCTTCTTTTCTCCTTAGATGGCAAAACAAGAAAGGGCTGAGGGGAAGGCAAGCCGTACATTGTCAGTCAGCGTGGTTTTCGTTTATATCAGTGATGAAGGAAGGGGAGACCTTTCAGACCTTGATGCTACTTGTAAGAGATGATATATTAGTTGCATTTTTAAAAAGAAATAAGAAGGAAATTTCAAAAGGAGGTAATAACAGTGTATGGTCTTACTCTTCCAAAGATAGGCTTAGATAGTAATATGAAATAATAATCCTCTAAATACCTGGAATATATTTTTCAGTGTATTACTGTGCCCGGACCAATTTTTAAAGTTTCTGTGGAAACATACAGAGGCATCAGCACAGAAAATTTTCCATCCAAGGATAGTTTTACTTGTAATAGAGAAGTACTTCTTGGAATTAGCTGTTTGCTTACAGCAGTGCACTTCCTGTAATAAAAAAAAATTTCAAGCCAAGAAAAAACATTTTCGTTGCATTAAGTGTATGCAATGATCATTGGGGTGAAACTCACATTTGGACAGGTGAATTCCTTTTGCCTGCCTTTAGACACCTGTAAGATAGATGTCCGATTTAAGCTAGTTGTTTAGTTTCTCCCGTTACTCCATTGGACTTCTCTCACTCATCCTTTCTCACTCTCTGTCCCTCTCTGTTGACTGAGGATCCGGGGAACTACAGGCCTGTCAGCCTGACCTCGGTGCCAGGGAAGGTGATGGAGCAGGTCATCTTGAGGACAATCACG
>VWZZ01007095.1:150232-186160 GCA_013399095.1 Psophia crepitans | reverse complement strand
ATTCTATTCTATTCTATTCTATTCTATTCTATTCTATTCTATTCTATTCTATTCTATGGAAATAACTAATTTAAAACCAGATATTTAACTTATAGGCAGCTAAGGCACATGTAATATGTTTCTGGGTTTGTGTATTTCTCCAGCCAGCTGCAGGAAAACTCACAGCCTTAGGAATATCACCAATGAATAATGCTAAGAATAAACACATCAGCAAATAACTGTCATGTTCCTTTTCATGACTTTGCAGCTTTCTTTTTCCTCTGCATTTTTAAATCCTCCTAAATGCTCTGCAGAGAACATAGAGGTCAGTGTTTTGTTATTTTAACTAATTTTGTTATTTTAACTAATTTTGTTATTTTAACTAATTTTGTTATTTAGAAGTGCCCATAAGAATCTTGTTTTCTTTTACCTCTCAGGGTATCCTATTACATCACATTTTACTTTAGAGCAGAATCAAGAATTTTCGTGCATTTTCACAAATATAAATGTTGTAATTTCTATTTTGTTTGTTGGTTTTTTGTTTTGTTTTGTTTGTTGTTTTTTTTTTAAAAGTGTTTCGCTTTGTTGTTTTCTAACTCCCTGGTGAAAAATTATTAAATAGTTCTGCACTTCAAAAAATCTCAGTGACAAATTTTGTTGAGAGTCATACATCCTCCCAAAATACTTACGCTTTGTTAAAACAGCCATCCCATCAAGGCCGTGTGGTTTTTTATTCCAACCTATAGAAGTGGGCAGGAAATGTGCTTTGTCTGAATTGGATTTGACATGAAAAAGAGGGATTTGTGCCTGAAGACAATAAGTAAATATATGGATGATTTTATTTAAATCACCAAGACTAATAGAGGCTTCTGTATTCTTAGATGAGTCCCAAATTCAGATCCATAACTGTCTTCAGTTGGTATTCTGTGGAATAGCACAAAGTTCGAAATTGTGATTTAGAAGATCTTTGGTGATTTAGGTGCTTTTGGAAATGTTTGTAAACTATCAGGAAGGTGGCATGACATCATGTGCGAGCATCCTTTTGTTAGTTTAGACCGACTAACACCGGTTGCACTAGCAGAGCACAGGCTTCAGCACATGAACACCAAAATACCTGTCCTGGCCCTGGAGACTCTGTGCTCTAATTATGAGCTCATTTAAAAAATGTATTGTCACAGTCACTTGACTTCTGTTGCTCTCTGACCTAATTAAATGAAGTTTTCACTAAGTAGCGACATATCTTCATGGTAAACATATCCCACATCGTCAGCCTTGGGGAAGCATTTCCTACCTGTGCAGCCGTGAACCTGTGTACGTGGTGCGGTGCGGCGAGCCTGAAGTGCTGACAGCAGTGGAGCGGAGGCTTTCAGCAAGGCTACGATAAGGGAATAGGTCTGGGATCCACAAGCTGGAGGACATTGTAGATAATGCTTGACCTCCCACTCTCCCTTTCGGTTTAATTGCCTTCCCATTGTGTCTGTTCCCAGACTGTGTCTTCCCATACTAACCATTCAGGGCACGGTTTTGGTAAGAGTGGTAACATCTGTCTTCCCTCCCTTTCCTTCTGCAGCGCACACTGCCTTCCTCCAGGAAGCGCACAGTTCCTTTCCACCCAGGAGGAACAAACGATCATTAAGAGCCTGGGTCCCAGTTCTCCAGCCAAGGGCCTAAAACCCATCTGGCCCGTGGCTTCACTCTGGAGGAGGCACGTTGGGTGCCTCTGGTGGGTCTGTTCCCCCAGCAGCAGGGTGGCTGGGGCAGAAAGGGTCCCGGGGTGGGATCAGGCGTCGCAGCTGAACAGAAGCTGATCTGAAGGTCTCGGGACACAGACCATGAAATATTCTCTTTAGGGGTGCTCATGTAAATCATGAAATGGTAGCACCGTCCTGAATGGAATGAAGTGTATGAAATGGCTTTTATGATTTCAGACAAATGTCTCTGCATATTAGCTCATTTCTGAATATCAAAAATGTCTTTCATTGCCATTTACCTCGGGCTCACCACAGGGCCCAAGCATTCACACAGGCAGTTACAGGGGCCATTTGATACCCGAACTTATCACACTTGGTTACCTGTTCATTTCCCTTGTCTGCAGCATAACACCAGGATGAAATTTTTTCTTGTTTCACATGTTTAATATTTATGTTGGGTAGCTGCAAGATATAATGAAAATTCATTTTCACGGCTGGTTTGAACCTGCTTATTTCTGCTCTTCTGAAAGGCAAGAAGACAGAGAGATGAGATACCTCGCGCGGGAAGGTAAAAAAGGAGGGCAACAGTTAGAGAGAAAATAATGGAAGTTCTGCAGATAAAAACAGTATGAGAGAAGAGATTGATTTTTTTTCTCTGAAATAACACCTCCTCAAAGCACATTCATTTATTTATCATATAATGGCAGGGTATGTCCCTTGATACTGCTCCTTTATATGTCACCGGTGCATGTCCACAAGGACCTGTCAGCTTGATTAGAACCCATCAATTAGCTTCAAGAGGCTGTGAATCAACCCCTGTGCTGCTTATTGGCTCTATTTCTCGATCAGATCCGTGTAAAGAAGCCTCCTGCCAGCAGGGGGTGGGTCTGGTCTGGAAACCGGGACAAACCAAAAATGCATCTTAATGCACCAGACACCACCCTGTTTTAATCATTATGTTTATTTATAACAGTATAATAGGGAAAGTGCCAAGACATTATCTAATACACGGATGGTGCTGCAACAGCTTTTCATCTTAGTCTGGGAAGCATTAGGACATTTTGCTGCATAAATAACACAGCGAATTCAGTTTTCTCCTTGTATCAGCACCATATGTTAATAACAAACATATTTATAATGTTGATTTGAATAGCTTCAAAAAGGGATATTGCAACAGATCAGCTGAACTGTAAACACTATTAAAACACTTTTCAAACTTTATTGCTGATGCCTTTTAGTAGATAGAGAAAAATGCTGGTGAGAAATTTAAAAAGTACTGGGAAAAACACAACATTTCTACATACGAACTTTGAATTTCTAATATGAACTTTGAATTTCTAACTACCTTTATTAGCTGTGTGAATTTACTGGTCTCAGTAACCTGCATGCTTACAATTCTCTCTCAGACAAACAACGGCAAATGCTGGGCTGTGTTATTAGAATGTGCTCTTCCATCAGTAAAAACTTGTTCTATTACAGGGAGCTGCAATGCTGACATTTATAAGTTTCTGGGTGATATATTAGAGTTACCATAAATACAGCTGATAGTAGCAGTTGCTGTGGCCACAAATTAGGCTAGTAAATCAAATTTAAGTACTCACATGGCTATTTTTAAGAGAAAGCCACAAATTAGCAGATTACTCTATGCAAGTTCACATATCACAGAAAAATGTTAGTGAGTTCAATCCAAGTGACACTCTAGTTTTTTCCATCCTCCTTGTTTGTTACCAGTACTGCCATCAGCACTTTTTTGCCCTTTTTCGAAGAGACTCACCATTCATTTCCGAAGGCAGTATCAAACAACAGGTCAGCTGCATTTTTTTTTGTGTGCTGCTTCCTTTAAATGCATTCTTGAGTGAACCTTGGTAGCTGTGAAGACAGTGATGGGACTACTCAGTGGGAAAGAATATTTAGCTTTCTGCAACACAGGGAGATGCTGACTTTTTGTATCTGTATCCAGCCAAGTAAATCAGCAGAAAATCTGGCTGCACAATCAAAAGGTTTTCAAAGGTTTCCACAGCGGATTAAAAATTAATGTCAGAGCTTCATGCATCCTGAGTTACTCCTTTAAAAGAAAAAAAAAAAACAAACAGTGATGCCAAACTTTTGATTTAATGCAAGGAAACAGGTAAAATATTACATTGGCTGGGATTCACTTGCCTAACCATAGGCATCCAGTGTCATTTAAAATGTGCTAAGATATGTGAGACAGTTGTGTGTGGCTGGCATATATGATATAGGATCTATGGGAGACTATTCTACAAAAATCAGTTGGAGGTCTGACAGGATACCACAGAGTATCTGAAATGGCATTACACTCCCATGCATTGGAAAATGAATCCTATACACACTGACCAAACCCCCAGCTGCCAGTAAGAACATTTAAATGTCTAGGTAGGTTCAACAGTTCCTTTCTGCTTACGCTCCAGAGACATGCCTCTCTCCTAGGCTATTTCCTGCAATTTCAGTCAGTCTGAGAAACTCTGTTCTTTCTGGACAGTGAAAATCTCCCTACATATGTGACTGGTCTAATTATCTGTCCTGAATCTGAGGGACTAGTTTTTCTGAATGAGGGCTATTTCTGGCTACAGGATTGCTAATCTCAATTTTGTAAAGGAGTCCAGGAATGGGTTTATGGGCTAAGCACTTGCTTCCTTGCAGAAATGAACTCACTAATCATACTGTTTCAACACGCCTCACACAAGTCGTATACCTGAAGCTCTTTGTTACAGATGAGCCCTTCTGCAGCTTTCAGTCTTCTACAGTGAAGTTTGACTACCAAAATGGAGAGCCAGCAGTGAAATAGTTCAGCCAGACTTGGCAATTTTGAAGGTAGTTGCACAAGTATGGTATATTTCATCCAAATCCCTGAATTTCATGACCTAGAAATAAATGCTCAGTGGTTGTTTCAGCATGTGTGGATGGACCTAGGGCACCGTGTTGTATGGACCTGACTCTTAGTACCATTAATATGGTTTAGAAGCCAAACTTTTGAAGTCAGTGAAAACTCAGAGTAACAGAAAAGACATTTTAACATATGAACCTTAAAAACAAGCTGTCTGAAAAACATTAAAAGAATATACTATTGCAAAGCCATAGTATATGCTAGAGTTAGAAAAAATACCAGAACTGGTCTGGTGCTGGCCACATACACGCTTAATTTCTTTTTCTTCAGGTATATGTATTAAGTGTAGTGTGTAATTGCATTCAAACCTGTCACAGAGCATGAGCTGATGCGGTGCATAGGACAGCGAAGGTTCTAAACACGAATAAAACCACCAGATAGCTACTCATGCAGCAAGCACTGTCTCTCAGAGACTGAAAAAAAAAGAGCGGTGTAAGGCTTTGTTTCAGTCTATTCGTTTGCTACGTTCTCAGGCCATAGATTTTAGTATGTTATACGAGCTATGAAGGTAGGGTGTAAATGAAGGTAATCACCAGCTGTAAACTGGATAAGGGGTCCCTGATCAATGCTTGCACCTTGTCTTCTAACAACCCTGCTGTTGTACTGTATGTATACTTCCTTTTAATACCCACAAAAGGTCAGCTGTGTGCTCTTTGTCAAAGATGGTTTAACATTTGTTAAGTACTTTTCTTGGTATGGGTTCAGAGTGTGGCAAGAAAAGCTAATACAAAATATTGTGACTATTATTGCATTTCATATGGCCTTTAATTCATATTTGTCTTGTTGTAAATAGTTCGCTGTTTTCTGAATGGTTCATGTACAGGGTCATGTATCTCTAAATCAACAGAAGAATACTTCTGAATATGTGGATGACACCAAGCAGCACTTTGCTGTTGATTCGCTTGAGGGAAGGGATGCCATCCAGAGGGACCCTGACAGGTTTAAGGATTGGGTCCCTGTGAACCTCATGAAGTTCACAAGGTCCAGTGCAAGGTCTCTCACCTTGTGTCAGGGCAATTTCCAGTATCAGTACAGACTGGGGCATGAACTGTTTGAGAGCAGCCCCGAGGACAAGTACTTGGGGATGCTGGTAGATGAAAAAGTGACCATGACCCAGTAATGTGTGCTTGCAGCCCAGAAAGCCAACCATATCCTGGGCTGTATCAAAAGAAACGTGACCAGCAGGTTGAGGGAGGTGATTCTCCCCCTCTACTCTGCTCTTGTCAGACCCCACCTGGAGTACTGTGTCCAGCTCTGGGGTCTTCAGTACAAGAAAGATGTGGAGCTGTTGGAGCGAGTCCAGATGAGGGCCATGAAGATGAAAGAGGGCTGGAGCACCTCTCTTATGAGGACCGGCTGAGAGAGTTGGGGTTGTTCAGCCTGGAGAAGAGAAGGATCTGAGGAGACCTTATTGTGGCTTTTCAATACTTAAAGGGGGCTTATAAGAAAGAGAGACTTTTAACCGAGACCTGTAGGAACAAGACAAGGAGTAATGGTTACTCTGAAAGAGGGTAGCTTTAGCTTGGATATAAGGAAGATATTTTTTACTGTGAGGGTGGTGAGGGACTGGAACAGGTTGCCCAGAGAAGCTGTGGAAGCCCCATCCCTGGCAGTGTTCAAGGCCAGGTTGGATGGGGTTTTGGGCAACCTGGTCCAGTGGACAGTGTCCCTGCCGATGGCAGGGAGGTTGATCTTTAAAGGTCTCTTCCAACCCAAACCATTCTGTGATTCTATGAATGTAGCAGTGTCTAAACTAACCCCTGATTTCTGTTACTCCTTTCCACTTCCCCTTAGAGCAGCAGAAATCTGCAAATGGCATCCTTGCTTCAGGGGCATGCAAATGGTAGGTGCTTCAACCAAACCACAGTAAAACAAATATCTGTATTGGTCTGCAGTCCAGGTGTCTGTAGATTGAGACTTGAGCTTCTGAGCTGTGCTACTTATTTGTGACACTTAGATGTGAATTCTGTCATCCTACTGGACTCTTGGATCATTGGAAAGATCAGATGAAGCTGGGGAGTGTGCAGGGGGGTGTCAGTTTCTGCATTTTCCTCCTCACATGCACTGCTGGACAGGAAAGAACATATGCTGTGACTACAATGGGATTATTCACTTAACATGGCAGGATCAAATTGCTGTTTTGAAATAATTTTTCCTGTATTAGACATGCTAACATGCAGGAAGGAATAAATAGCTCATATGAGTACTCAGATCACCCTCCAAGATGCAGGGATGGCACCAGTTTTGACTTTTGTTACTTTCTCCAGTTTTACAGACTCATGCACTTTTGGTCTGATTACCAGAATCCAGTTCGAGAGGTCTGGGGACGTCCACAGGGTACATGGCCAATCTTTACAATGGCAGAGCTTATGCTAAATACAGTTCTCAAATATGATATTATTTTAGTATTTTTTTCATTATATTGTTTGAAGTGGAGCCACTCAGTCTGCCTTGTGCAGTCTGCCAATTTTTAATCATGAACTGAAATTTGAAATGCTTATTTTATTAGGGAAAAAAATGACAACATTGAAAACATTATTATTAATTAAAAATAATGTTTTAGTTATTTTGCCTCCAAAAATGCAGTCAAACCTTCTGTTCATAAATTTAGAAATGCATGTAACTTATTTTGCTTGTTTCTCTAAGCATATAAAATGTGGGTTTTTGTAATAAAATCTTTAGGTGATTAGAGACAGAGTATTCAGTAAACATGTTATACCCACAAACAAGACGGATATATGTGCTGTTTAACCCATATTAACCCATCATGTCAAAACATTTAACAGCTGCCTGCTCTTCATATTTGTTCTTCAGTTTAATGGAAATTCCTGCTGCTAAATTCTTTGCTATGCAGACATTTTCCATTGCACACTTTTCTGCCATTGCTCTTTAAAAGGATTCTTTTTACCCATGCTTATTGATATTTAATGATGGGCAAGCCACCAAAATTTCAAGTCTCAGAATGACCTCATTACTTAATTTTGGCTTCACTCTACTTCCATATTTGAGGTTGAAACAAAAGACAAGTAAAGAACTCAGCTCCCTGCAGCACGGATCACCATGACCTTGAAAGCTGTGTTTTTCCCCTTCACGTCCACCACCCATACTTTTCATGCAAATAGACTACTGACTTTGCTTGTTGTTTGCTCAGTGAGATACTTGACTAGGTCTAGCTCATTGTCACATTTTCTGCCACATTTAGGTCTACTGCTGTGACTCTAAGAATCACACTTCTCCAGTAAAGCTCTAATGATCTGGGCAATCATACAGTAGGTTATATTGCTGATAAGGCATATTCATTTAAACATCTTAAATATTTTAATGTATCTCACAGAACTTTGCTACTGCCTGAAACCCATCACTTATCTAATGATATAGAGTATGTATTTGCATTACAAACAATTTACGTTTTGGCTTACCATGAGAATTTTTCACTCAGGGTTAGGTGCAACCCATTACCTCAGCTTATTGCTAGTCTTAACTCAGGATGTAGCTAATGGAAGTCCCAGAAGTGATTTACTCTTAGATTTTCTTACACAATTTCTTCTCAGTCCTTCCAGACTTTGACAAAGAAAACTGAAACACTCTAAAAAGAAAAGTCAAGTAGTACTTTGTAAGTGATGCAGAAGAGAGAGAAACATTAATTTATAAGAAGCAACATCTACTTTCATGAGAAAGATAAACCTTCAGGAAAAACTGTGATACTTTCAGCTGCATTCAACTGTGTTCACCGTGCCAACATACCTGAGCTAGTTCCTAGAGAACTGAGTTTTACACCATACAGAATAACCATACCAGAACATTTTTCTATTCAGGTCATGTGGGGAGAGGAAGAGAGGCATCTCAGAGTGGGGGTTGTATCTTGGTTTCGGTCTCTACCTCAGCTGAAACCAGGGCAGGCTGACAGCAGCAAGAGGCAGAGGAAGCATCCACCAGGAGGAAAACACTAAGGAAAGCTGTGCATAGATCTGTGTCAGTATCTATGTATGCCAGTATTTCCCCGGGACTTAGCTACACAGGAGGCACTGTGGAAGTCACAGCCCAGCATCCTCTCTTGAGTTAAGTCCTTATGTGCTTCACCCCATAAACAGAGAGAACTCTAATAATCTTATATAATTGCTTAATGGATATTAATATGGGATATTGAGAATGACTGTGCAAATCCCCTCACTGCCTTGAGGAGATTCTGACCTACATTTCCCACCGCACCAGAGGTGCCCTTGCTTGCTGTTCTGGTAAATTGTGCTCTCCTTCCTCCAGTTAAAAGTCTGCTGCTACGCACTGAAGAACTTGAGAGCTATCGAGTTAAAAAGAAGGAATGAGGAGTAGACTGCCCCTAGCTTTCCAAAAGGAAGGGTGTTGGTTCTTCCGCAGGACAGGATAAAAACAGAAACAATACTGATTCCATAGATCAGAAGCCAGATTCTTCACCTGCCAGCTCAATATTCTTAAGCGGCAAACCGAGAGAAGCAAAGTCATGTTCCCCTGTGTTTTGTTTCTCTATTCATGCTGGCCCAGGACCATAGTTATTGGCTCCACCACAAGCATACTTCACTGAGAGCAATGAATTGCTTCCCTGTCTGGACTACCTTACAGCTTGGTGTTAGGGCCATTTCCTCGGAATAAAGGGAAGGGCATTTTTCTGGCAAGGGAACAGAATCCAGATGTCCAGCATGAGGTAACACTAGCATTCAGCGTCAAAGGTGTGTGGGTCCGTGTCTTTTAGGACAAATCTTCCATTTCTGTTTCATAAAACCTTTTTTTAGAAAATATAAGACCACATCAACTGATTGTCACTGACAAAAAAGCCTCCGTTTTCTGAATCCTGAGTGGAGAGCAGAGAGGCACAGGTCTGTGTTTGATATTTCTTAGCTGATAAGTCTAAACAAGCCTTCATTCTGGGTGGAGGCTTTCTGGTTCTGCCTGATTTCCTCTTATCAGCTACGCAAGGTATCAAGGTACTTAGCCTGTTTTAATTGCCTTGACAGGCCCCTACATTTTAGGCTTTGCAATCTTTTTACACACAGAACAGAACCTCAGGGTAAGATACCGACGTTAGTGAAAATTTTACAAGAACTAATATTCTTTGGAAATTTAATCAGCTGAATATATCTGCTATGGAACTACACATTATAGGCAACATAAGGGGCAAAATCACCTTTGAAGAGCATGCAGTTTGTGCAGCTTGTAGTAAATATAATCCACAATAATGATTTCATTTTTATCAAACAGACAAGAACAACTTGTCAAAAACATTTTTAAAGGCCTTTGCATGAGCCTCTCATCATTGTTACCATATTCTTGACAACTGAAGGATATAAAGTATTTAAGTAGACATGGAAATTCAACTAGAAAAGACAAAGATAATTTAGGAATCCAATCACAATTCCTTTTTGGGGGTGTGCGTGGGGGGGTGGAATTAAATGTAGACCTGCTGACCTCACAGGTTTTGATTAATTAAAAAAAAAAAGAGAATGTGTGTCCTTACTTTCATGATTGATCCAATTGCTTGTTATTGAATAAGTTGTGGGTTTTTTTCATGAAGGAATTTCTTCTTTTTTTTTCATGAATCATGAATGCTTAGCTTTCCTGAGCTGTGCTGGAGTCATTTCACGCTCACGTAGTAAAATGAACTACTAACACCCATTACCAGTATGTTTGCTCCATTTCTGCTGCTTCCTAACCTATGAACCTGAGAATTCATCCTCAGCTACAGGAGCAACTCCTCACCTCCCAGTCTGATCAGGTTCACATCCCTCAAGAGAATTTGGGGTAATTCTTGATGCTTCCTCACTTGGAGCCATATACTGACACTATTTCTTGTCAGGAACAGGGTGGTATTGAAAGGTCAGCATGTTCCTGCCTTCTTCTTCCTTTTGCTTCTATTTCCCATGTCTAAAAAAAAGAAACCTTTATCTTGGTTTGAGTTTATGGTGTTGCCAGTGTATAAAGAATTTTGTTAAAATAACTGATGAACTGTTGAACTCTATGCTAAGGGATGCTTCCTTCCTTCCTCAGGCTTGTAAAGAGCAATACTTCAACCACCTTGTAGTGGCCAGTCATTGTAATAATGTAGACAGACATTCTGTATGTGTGATGAGAAACAACGGGCCTACAATTCTAGCTCCTATAATGTGGGCAAAGTCCAAAATTCATTGGTAACGATATCAACTATAAAGTATTTTGTTATCAACCGAAACTTGTTACTAGTTAGTCATGATTATGCTCTCACACAAATAACCCAGATGGTTCATTCTTGTTTGCGTAATTGTGAACAGACTTTGTTGTCAAACATTGAAAATCTTTTGAAGTGCTCTTTTCTTTTTGTCCAAACAGTAAATCAAGATCAGGAAAATAGCAAATACTAATGTGGGGGAAGAAAATCTATGAAAACCAATATTAAAAGATACTTTATTTTGAAAAAGGCAGCCCTGTTCTTGATGAAGCTCCTAATTTGATGTCTGTATAATGATTTAAATTTTTTATTGGCAGAATTCTTAACAGTATTTTTCCCAACTTTAGTCTTTTAAAACAGATTGGGTAATTTTCACAGATATTATAGATGCAAAGATTGTGACATATCAGCATCCCACCAGAGGGAACTTGTCCCCAGGCTGCAGAAGTCCCTAGACAATGGTACACCACTTTATTCACACAGTAGGAAAATTTCATCCAAAAATAAAGTACAAGATTAAGAGTAAAAGAGTGAAACTGGAGTCTGTGACAACTTAAATCTATATGGGGAAGGCCTGTGGTACATATTGAAAAGTGAATATGACCCTAGAGAGAACAATACACTAAATATGTTCCTCTAGCTGAAGTTGTTCTCAGCTGGGCTAAAACCCTGTGTTTGTAGTTTCCCCTCTTCCATATTGTTAATGCTTCATACAGCTGTTCCAGTTGTGAATACAATGTGAAGCTTTAGCTTAATCCAAGTTCTGATAAGCTCATAACTTCCTTTAAATTCTATTCCTTGAAACTTAAATGTATATCTGAATGTTTTGGAACAAATAAATGGAGTCATACCTAAAATTCTCTCACGACTTGTGGTCTCAATAAGACACTTCACAAAATCCTCAACTGACTTTTTTTTTTTTTCTGACAGGACAGTTCCCTTTAGTATTGAAGATGTCCTTCAATAAGATTACCAGTTGAGATGGTCAAACTCAAACACAAACTCCTGACCAAACTCAAAACGAGCAAAGGCCAGACACAAAAAGGAAATATATAGAGGTAGAAGCAAGGCTGGATAACCTGTGAGGAATACAGAGACATTGTCCAAGCATCCAGGGATGAAAGTAGGAAAGTTAAAGCCCAAGTGAAATTGAACCTGACCATGAATGTCAAAGACAACATTAAAGGCTTCTAAAAGTAGATAGGTGACAAAAGGAAGAATAGGGAAAATGAGGGCCTCTAGCTGAATCAGGCAAGGGATCTGGTTACACAGGACATGGCTGAGATACTGAAAACCTTCTTTCCTTCTGTCTTTACTGTCCTTTAGACTGTCCTTCAGGAACCCCAGGTCCCAGAGACTAGCAGGATAATGTGGAGCAAGAAAGAGATTCTCTTGGTGGAAAAGGATCAGGTCAGGGAATACTAAAGCAAACTGGACACACATAAGTTCATGGGCCCTGATGGAATGTACACACAGATGCTGAGAGAGCTGACAGGTGCCATTGCAAGGACACTCAACAATATTTGATCAATCACAGTGATTCAGAGAAGTGCTCTAAGACTGGAGGAAAACAAATGTCACTCCTGCTCTCAAGAAGGACAAGGACAACCCAGGGAACTACAGGCTGGTCAATGTCACCTTGATGCCTGGGATGGTGATGGAGAAGCTGATCCTGTAAACCATTTCAAGCACATAAAGGCTGAGAAAATCATCAGGGGTAGTTGGCATGGGTTCACCAAGGAGAAGTCATGCTTGCCCAACTTGTTAAACTAGTACGATGAGATGACTGTCTGGTAGATGAAGGGAAAGCAGTGGATATTGTCTACCTGGACTTCAGGTCTATGACAGTGTCTCCCAGATCCTCATAGGTAAGCTGTTGCTGTATGGGCTGGATGAGAGGACAGTGAGGTGGATTGAAAACTACCTGAATGACCTGGCCTAGAGGGTGTTTAACATCTTTGTTAATGACCTGAATGATGAGGCAGAGTGTACCCTCAGCACGTTTGCAGATGATACAACACTGAGAGGAGTGGCTGATATTCCAGAGAGTCGTTCTGTCATCCAGAAGGACCTCACTCAGCAGGCTGGAGAAATGGCAGGAACCTCATGAAGATTAACAAGGAGTGCAAAGACCTGCAGCTGAGGAGGAACAACCCCGTGCCCCAGTACATGCTGGGGCCATCCATCTGGAAAGTAGCTTTTCAGAAGAGGACTTGGGATTCCTGGTGGACACCAAGTTCAACATTAGCTAGCAATGTGCCCTTGCAGCGAAGAAGGCTAACAGTATCCCGGGCTGCATTAGGCAAGTATTGCCAGCAGCTTGAGGGAGAGGATCCTTTCCTTCTACTCAGCACTGGTGAGACTGCACGTGGAGTGCTGTGTCCAGTACAAGAGAGACATGGACATACTGGAGAGAGTTCAGTGAAGGGCCTCAAAGATATTTAAGGGACTGGAGCATTTCTCACATGGGGGAACGCAGAGACCTGGGACCATTCAGCCTAAAGAAGAAAAGGCTCAGGGGGATCTCATCAGTATATAAATACCTGAAGGGAGGGTGCAAAGAGGACAGAGTCAGGCTCTTTTCAATGATGCACAGTGACAGGACCAGAGACAATAGGCACAAACATAGGAGGTTCCCTCTGAACAGCAGGAAACACTTTTACTGTGATGGTGACTGAGCATTAGCACAGTTTGCCCAGGGAGGTTGTGGAGTCTCCATTCATGGAGATATTCAAAAGCCAGACATGGTGCTGCGTAACTGGCATTAGGTAGCCCTGCTTGAGTAGAGGCATGGACAAGATGACCTTCAGAGGTCCTTTCCAACCTCAAACATTCGTGATTCTGAGACTGTGAAATACTGAAAGAAGACAAAAATTAATGAACACATAATAATTGTTAGATGGGGGTAGAGAGGTGAATATTTTATTTATTGAACAGATTACATCTTTCTCTCTTAAAAGACTACAATTTTGTCCATTATTTTCATTACTCAGAATTACTCCCAAAAAAACATAGTACGACTCCATCAGTTTCTGGCAAATTGCCAGTATTCAAAACAGTTTTGATTCAAACTGGAATTCTTGAATTCAGTTTCTTCAGAAAATCATCCTGTTCCTGCACTGCTGAAATACTGCTGTGTTCAGCCTTTTAAGAACTTTTTGGGATGAAAAACCTGGTTTATCAAGTTATGTATGAAGGCCCTTGGCTGTGATAACATACTATTGCATGTGCAGATTGATCTTACCTAACAGTTACTCACCCATCAGTTCACCCGCGCTGGAGTTAAAGTTTGCACTTCAAATATCAGCATTCACAAGCCCAGATGATCTAGTAAACAGATCATCACAGGACTATCACCGTCCAGGAGATGGAACGATAAAAATACAACCAGAATCTTCAGGTAAAGGCAGGTGACTTTTTTTCACAGATACATATGGAAATATCAGACCAACAAACAAGAAATCTAGGAACACCACCAGAATACTTCCTGACCCTGACATTGCTTTGATGCTATTGAATGGTTCATTTGAAAGGCAGAACACTGGGAGACATTCCAGATTTAAACCAAATTTGGTTATTTTGATTATAAGGGATTGTTTGTGCATTTCTTGACTGTTTTCAAGCTAAAAAATATAATCTTTTGAGCCATTAAGAAACTGCACTAGTTTCTGAATAAAACATTCGATAAAGGAAACATTTCCATTGCCAAGGAAAAATAATGTATATTGGGACATTTTTGTAATGTATAATTGTTTTTGTAATATATACCGGGACAACTTCTAACAGCCCACCAGAAACCCTCTGTGTAACAGCAGTCCTTCAGATAAAAAGACCAAGGGGACCAAGGTTCAATTCCCAGTGGATGTAAATATTTGATTCACACTAAAATAATAGTTAGGTCTTAAGATGATTAACTTGAAACATCAGGATTTTAGGGGTGTTGTGGTTTAACACCAGCCGGCAACTAGCACCATGCAGCCACTTGCTCACTCCCTCCCCGGCAGGATGGGGAGAGGATCAGAAGGGCAAAAGTGAGAAAACTCCTGGTCTGAGATAAAGACAGTTCAATAGGTAAAGCAAAAGCCGCGTGCACAAGCAAAGCAGAACAAGGAATTAATTCCCCACTCCCCACGGCAGGCAGGGGTTCAGCCATCCCCAGGACAGCAGGGCTCAGTCACACGTAATGGTGACTTAGGAAGACAAATGCCATCACTCCGAATGTCCTCCCCTCTTCCTTCCTTTCCCCCCCGACAATTATATGCTGAGCATGATGTCGTATAGTACGAATATCCCTTTGGTCAGTTGGGGTCAGCTGTCCCGACTGTGTCCCCTCCCAACTCCTTGTGCACTCCCAGTCTCCTCGCTGGTGGGGTGGCATGAGAAGCAGAAAAGGCCTTGGCTCTGTGTGAGCACTGCTCAAGAATAACAAAAACATGTCTACATTATCAACACTGTTTTCAGTACAAATCCAAAACACAGTCCCATACTAGCTACCATGAAGCAAATTAACTCTGTCCCAACCAGACCCAGCACAAGGGGAAACTATTTTCACAGTCTGCCCGTTATGGGGAAATGAAGATGCACTGAAGATGTCCACACATTACTATGAGCATCACTGAAATATTTATATTTCCCTGGTTGTTTTGGCGTGACTGTACTTATTGAACCAGGGCAAAAGGGTGGCAGACTCTGTGGGCCAGGAGTGGCAGAGGTTGCCCATGGGGTCTATCAGGGCAAGGCCTGGCAGGCTGGACCTGTCCCACCACCCCAGCCAGAAGCAGGGCAGCCGAGGCACCAGGTCAGCCCCAGGCATCAGGCACCTCCCTGGGGATGGGCAAAGGCCAGGCTAGGACATGGGCTAATGGGTAGAAAGGGCAGGGCTGTGGGGTGCTGGAAATGGAACCTGCGATGGCACTGCTGGGGTAGGGGTTGATGGCCCTGTGGAGATGAAATGGGGTCCTGGGACCAGGAGAAGGGGTCAGGGACAGTCAGTACTGGCTGCGCCCTCAGAGACCATGGTAATAGCATAAAACTGATGAAGTTAAATGTCACAGCTAGTAAAAGGTCTCACCCCAGGCATCCACTCCTCTACAGCACTAACAAAACCAGATCAGGATCCCTAAGAGCACATTCAGTGCACATCAAAGGCTCCCACAATAGCTTTACTATCCCTAGGCTCCCAAACAACATTTGTAGTGCTGCAGCCACTCCAGCAGCAAATGGCTCAGGAGAGTAGGTCCTTCGGTCTGGTGGGGCGTGCTGCAAAATCAGCATGTCATGCTCGTCACAGCCCTGCCATGACAGAGATCTCTTCCTCTGGTGCTGCCTCTGCAGACACAGTAAATCATTTTCCCTGGCCACTGTTTGTGAGAATGAAGCCAAGGTAAAACTTTTAAGTTGTTACGGGGGTGACAATTCCTGGCAAAGATGAGTTATGGTACAGTAAAAAGAGCCAAGGAGCTGGTTTATGCACCATTCTGAACAGTGATAGATATTCTGCACTGAGTCGCGTTTAGGAGCTGAAGGGAAATGGCATTTGCCATTTTCTCCTCTTACTATTTCTTTGCTTGAAAGTCTCTCAAATTAACTCGTGTAACATGCATGAGGTATGTACAGCACCTATGTCGTACTGTATAGAAAAATCTTACTTTGCATGCATATTTCTTCCATTAGAGTTAGTTGAATATTTCTTTTCTTCTACCTTAGTATTTTTTACTGTCAGACTGATTTCAAGAAATACTCGAGCAAGTAGCAAAAGAGGACTTGCACATCTTATTAATGCATTACATTTGCGTTAGTAGAGGGACTGGAGACACAAAACAACAACTATCTTTACCAGACAGTTGAGTGGGCTAACGGTCCCTTTTTGGCAGATCTGACTGTTATGATTCACTTTAACACTGTAGCTAACTGTACCCATGCTGATGATGACAAATTGCCTTCACTCAGACCTGAAGTCCCCTTCCCAGATCTTGCTCTAGACCTGTTTGTCATTGGTTTGACAGTATAGCCTTAATTAAAGTCAGACAGTAAGAATGGCACCCAAACAGACTTAGGTATGAATGGGCAAGATGAGAGAAAATGCAAAAACCTATGAATTTATTTCTCCCACTTGTCAGGTAGGAGGCTAAAGTGCAGTGATTCAGTGGCTCTATTTTCAATCATATTTTCTACCGAGCACCTCCTCTCTTGAGCACCATCCAAAACAAGTGTTCTAACAACCAGCAAAACTCTGTAGCAGCGCATCTTCTCCTATTGTGATTTACTGTAGAATTATAAAATGCAGTTCAATCTTCGTTACTTGAAATTCAACAATGCAAAATCATTCCTTATTTCAAACAGATTTTTGTTGCCTGAATACAGCAGTGAACTACTAAATCTTTGTTTACCTGAAGTTATGAAAATACTTAAGGTTACCGATAATTCTAACAAAAAAAAACAGCTAGTAAAATTTAGAGTATCAATAATAAAAATATCTAGCAAAAATTTCCCCTAATGCTCTGAAGCAAAGCCGTGAGACTTTGTTACAGCTAACTCCACACTTTGTCACCCACCCAGTCTTGGATATGACAGGTGAAAAACTGCTGGCTCATATTTAAAAACATCTTTCGACTGGCTATTTTTTGGTGCCACCCACCTTTCTTTGCACTTAACATCAAGAGGAAGAGAGAGTGGACTTTAAAATTTGCCCAGCAGGGAGTGAAAAATGTGAGAAAAAGTCTTCTAGAGACATCAACTTCTTAAAGTAATTTACCTGTCCTTGAACAAACTGACTGTAAACCCTCACTTGGAGATTACATTACACAGATAAATTACCTTACATCACATGCACCCAGGGTTTTTGTCTGGTGTATGTTTGTGTATTGGTTTTTCTTTTTTAATAAAATCAATCACTTCTATCTGATTTCAGAAAATTGTAGCAACACACCTGTGCTGTGAAACATCTGTACAGTCACAGAGAGGAAGAAAAATGATCAGACAATGTTTTAAGCTACATGTTGGCTCACTTAATTACTATTGATATAAAGAAAAGCATGTTAGTTTTGTCACAAAAATCACAACTTTCTCAAGGAAGGTACTTTCTGCTCTTTCATGAGCCTTGAAGAAATACTGCAAGTGAAATTAAGGCCACAGTAGTAATTACTCCCGCAAACACCTGTCAAAATTTTGGATGCAGACATAGATTTGAATTTTGCAGCATGAGGTTATATATTTCCAGGTTTAAAGATTATTAGGACTGTCTTAAAGCTTTCTCGTCTTCTGTAAGTTAGACCATTGGTTGTGAGTTTTCTTCACCATGCTGCCTTAATTTTAAACCTCATTAAGCTTGTTTCTCGCTTTCCAATTTATTTTCATTGAACCCTTCCTATATTTACAACTGTGGAGTCACTGCAGGGGGGTTATAGAGAAAGGTAGTTGGTGGGTTTGTGTGTTCCTTTTTTTTTTAATTTCACTTTCCTGATATTCTGATGCAACTCCCCTCCCTTGAGTAGTTTTCTCACAAATACCAGAAAAAGAATATTCCTTTTTCTTCCCCTCAAGCTCTCAAGAAATTGAATCAGCAAGTCCCAAATACTTAATAACTTTTTGATCTATTTTTTCAATCATTTTAAAAAACCCTCATGCTCACTTTTCACTGACAGTTCTGTCACTGCTGTCAAAGAAGGCAGATGTGACTGACATTTATTTTTTCACTCTTTATCCAAAGATAAATTTTATTTTCTATTTCTTTCTTAGTCTGTGTGGAGCACACTTTCACCAACTGGGTAGAGAACCCCTACAGATGAGTATTTAATTCCCTGAACTCTATCAAAATATCTTTACATATTTTATATTTGTATCATCACTAAGATTATTTTGTGAATATGGAATAGCCAGGATGACAAGAACACATGGAACAGAGCAGTTTTTCTGACCGAAAGTGCCTGAAACTTGCTGACTTTAGCCATCAGCAACAATTGAAACAGTATTACTTTCAACTAACATTTTAAGTGTCCTGTTTAAATTAGTCATCTAGACTAACAAGATAAATCATAGAATTATAGAATGGTTTGGGTTGGAAGGAACATCAAAGATCATCTAGTTCCAACCCCCTTGCCATGAGCAGGGACACCGTCCAGTACACTAGGTTGCCCAGAGCCCCATCCAACCTGGCCTTGAACTCTTTCAGAAACTTCTCTGGCAACCTGTTTCAGTGGCTCACTACACTCACAGTAAAGAATTTCTTCTTAATGTCTAATCTAAATCTATCTTTTTTCAGTTTAAAGCCATTACCCTTTGTGCCATCACTACAAGCCCTCTCCAGCTTTCCTGTAGGCCCCTTCAGGTATGGGAAGGTTGCTCTAAAGTGTGCCCAGAGCCTTCTCTTCTGCAGGCTGAACAACCTCAGTTGTCTTAGCCTGTTCTCATAGGAGAGGGGCTCCAGCCCTCCAATCATCTTCATGGCCCTCCTCTAGACTTGCTCCAACAGCTCCACGTCTTTCTTGTGTTGGGGTCCCCAGAGCTGGATGCAGTACTCCGGGTGGGATCTCACAAGAGCAGAGTAGAGTGGGAGAATCACCTCCCTCAGCCTTCTGGCCACGTTATTTTTGATGCAGCCCAGGGTACAGTTGGCTTTCTGGGCTGAAAGCATACATTGCTGGGTCATGTTGAGCCTTTCATCAATCAACACCCCAAAGTCCTTCTCCTCAGGGCTGCTGTCAATCCATTCTCCGCCCAGCCAATCTGGGATTGCACCGACCCACATGCAGGACCTTGTCCTTGACCTTGTTGAACTTCATGCGCTTCACACAGGTCCACCTCTCAAGTCTGTCAAATTCCCTCCCTTCCCTCCAGCATGTCGACCGCATCACACAGCTTGGTGTCGTCAACAAACTTGCTGAGGGTGCACTCGATCTCACTGTCCATGTGACCAACAAAGACATTAAACAGTGCTGCTCCCAGTACCAGTCCCTGAGGAACAAGGGGTACGTGTCCATGGAGAGAAGCAGGCACTCTCAGATTTGATTAATTTAATTTGTTTCAAATGTATTTATTTTGGTTTGATGAATCATGCTTTGGAGGTATCTATAAGAGAGAAAGGCAGACTTTCACACAACTCTAGACAAGCGGACCCCTTCTTTTCTGAGGATAAATTGTAGATGATATGGACTCTACCTTACTCATTTGAGCAACTCCTTATAGCTTTTCTCTTGCATTCAGAATCAGTACAGGACCAATCATTATATGTAGAGGCAGATGGACAGGGTGTTTTTCTTTCTGTGTAGCAAGTAACATTTTCAGCTGTTTTCACCTGCTGAATTTTCTCTCACAGCAGTGACCTACAATAGAGTTTATGTCATCAGTCCCTCTTGTTGACTTCTGTTTGAAATTTTTTGTAAGGACATTGTTTCTAAATGCAGGGACCTGAATGTGATGGCATAAGTAGTCATTTCAAGTTTAAAATTCTTAAATTTATCGGATTTTTGGGGTGATTGGAAAGAAGAAGTTACAGATCAGTTCTTAGGGACCAAATAAGTGGTCAACCAAATCATGGCATATGCAAAAAATATCAATTTAAGCCTGTTGGTTTTGTTGGCATTATCTCATCAAAAGTATGTTTTCCTAGATAATTGGGGTTTTTTCCTACTGGGGAAGAAGGAGAGGAGAGGATAAACACAAAATAAAGGAAGAGAAAGATAACAATGTTATTCAATATTATGGCCACTGTTAAGTGGTTGTGGTGAAAGAACAGAGACCAGAATCATAAGAACCAGAAAGGTGGAATTGTAAAGAGCATAAGAGGTTGCTTCGGGTGAGACAGAACCTTGAGAAAGAATCAAAGTAGAATGAAAACAGCTAGAGATGCCAAATAGATTACAATCTTAACATAAAACCATGTGTGCGTTCTTTAGAAACGAGTTGGCGGCTGTTACCAACGTCAGGAGTGAACAAGCGGTACCAATGGACTTGCGAAGCAAGTAGAAAGCATTGAGCCTAGACATTTTATGGGTGGTGAGTCAGAAGAATTTAGCAACAGTCAGAATGCGGGAATGCCCAACTCAATTACTGGCTTGAATAAACCTCGTACAATTGCTGGGGATTGCAGGATTGCACCCATAATCACAGGTTTCGCCATCAGGATTACAGTCTAGAAACTGCTTCTCCAAATTAGTTTTGCATTTATGTGGTCGTGTTTGTTTTGGCACTGCAATATGCATACAATGTACTACATATTGCTGCCTTTAAGCCTTTTTAACAAATACATTATTCGCGGCTTTTCTGAAACATTATTCTAATTGAGTCCAAGGCTTTGTTAAACTGCACACTTCTTCATTACAAGAGTATCTAGTTCTGTGATTTATCCATGTCATAATTGTGTTGATGAGTTGTAAAGGACAATGACAACCTCATTTTGAAGTATTTGATTTATTACTTTTAATCCTCTAGGCCTTTTGGTCAGCCAATATGACATTTGTTGTCTATTTTTGTAGCTCCTGCATTTCATGTTGATCCTCTGAGATGAGTAAAATCGTTGCATTTTAGAATTCTTACTAAAATAAATCATATTTCTTGTTGTTTTATTGTAGCTGATAACAAGAATAATATTGGCCATTCTACTTACAGCTAATGACCAAAAAAGAAGAGAAGTTAAAAACATGTATTTAATACACAACCTGGAGTTCATCTTCAGTCTAATCTGTAAATAAATGATGGTACAGATGCTATTAGAAAAGCAAAATACATATTCAAAACCTGCTAGTATATTCTTATCCTGTCTTTCCCCAACCCTTCAGTTATAAAACATGCTGTTGTGGATATTTTATTTTCTTTAAATCGGTAACAACCCATTCCCAATTCAAATAGGTCTCATCTGTTCTGCTTTGCCATATCTCCACCTTTTCTCCTGCCTTCTCCTGAGACCATTCTCCTTTCCCGCTTTTGTTCATCAACAAAAATCATTTGGAGTCCAATCATTTTTGGAATCTTGTTCTGGTCAATGTTATGACATTTCTTTTAGTTGAATTGACTCCCACTGAAACGAGATGAGAAGCAGAAATAGCTCATGGAAGCAGCAGATGAAGTCAGACAAGAGAGAGCAAGAGTAGGTAACAGCCACAAAAGTGGGGCCTGGCTATTTTAGTCAAAGTCTGACCAATTTTGCAACAGCTGTAATGTGAAACTATGGCCAGACTGCCCTCACCACCTTCTTTCTGGTTTCATAGTGTATATTCCTCAGAATTTTCTGCATCTATATCTTATTGTGCATAAATAATCAAATATTTAAAAACTGGGATACATACAGCCAAGACATCATTTGGCCAGGCGAGATCTGGTAAAAGATGTCATGTTTCAGTTAATGTTGACTAATGTATTCAAAAGTATTTATGCAAGTGTTTACACTGAGAGACCGCTAGCTGAGAATATCAATAATCAGGAACTTAGGACACTTAGTTACAAGTCTCTTCTTTTATAACATCCAAAGTAAGTGCCTTAACCGCAGATATCTTCCTTTTTAAAGATGTCAGAAAAGTGCAGGTTTGTCCTATTAAAGGAGAATAGAATAAAAATATCAGAAAGGCTTAGTAGAAAACAGAAGAAACACCCTAGTTTTCTCTGTTAATAACACCTACGCTACTCATATACCTCAACAACCCAGGTCTTGTGGGTAAAGTTTTCAAGAGCATTCATACATTCATAAACTACGACTTAAACACTCTAAAAAACATAAACCCGAAGAGCTGACTGAAAGGGTCTTTAAGCTGTTACTGCTATTTTCAATAACTCTAGAAATATTGGAATAATTTCAGAAACTGGAATAAATTTAATGTTGCAACAGTATTTAAAAGGAATAAACAAGATAACCTGCCTAAAGATATTCTGACAGACTGATCTTGACCCTAAACATAATAGTAGAACCGATGATGAAAGATTACATCAATAAATAATAAAATATTATTAGTGCCATTCAAACTAGTCTTCTGGAAAATAGATTCTGTCAAGATGACTTTTTTTTTTGTTTTCTGGTGGGATTATAAGTTGAGTTGACAAAGGTAGTAATATTAGTGTATATAACCAAAGCTCAGTCAGACCTTTGACTGTGTATCTTGGGATATTTCGATTAAAAATATAGGATGCTACGAAGTTAACACAATGAACAGTACATACATTATCCATTAACTTAGTGACAGATATCACAGAAATCATCATCAAGCAGGTATGTCTTTAGTGTGATCCCATTGGTAATGCATTGGGTAATATGTTTTAATGAGGTTTTATCAGTGACCTGGAAGATAACATAAAAATGCCATTAACGAAATTTGCAGTTATCAGGAAGTGTTAGAGTTTGGCAAATAATAAAGAAGAAATGTTACTGACAAAGGACGATCTTGATTGCCTGATATGTTAGAAGCTTGTAAAGAGTATGTGCTTTGATTTGAACAAGCAAAAAAAAAAAAAGAAATATCAAGTGAGAGAGACTAAAGAATAAAGGACCTAAATGATACTAACAGGAGAGGAAATGCTAACACTGGAAACAGTAATTCTGAGACAATCCATGGTGATGATCCTGCTCTGAACTGATCTGAGCTTCAAGTGTGATTCTGTGTTTCGAAAGCCTAACAAGATCCTTGAATTTAGTAACAAAGGAGTACTGAGCAAGTGTAAAGAGTCAGTAACACTTACATATTTGTCTCAAAGTAAACATTACTGGAATACTCAAGTAAATTCCTATGCCTGCAATGCAAGAAGGATTGATCTTTGGAAAGAGTTCAGAGATTTGTGAGAATAATTAGATTATAAGAAAACATGACTCATAGCAAAAAAAAAAAAATTAAAAAAAATCCAAGCAGCCTAATCACTTTATTAAAGATAAAATGATGGTATGAGGTGATCTCAGTCTACATATATCTATGTAAGGAAAGAAAAATTAAAAAGGGTTATTCTAAAGGTCATGATCTAGATACAGTAATATCTAATTGAGGCTAGCCCAATGTCCTGTGTCACAGGTCAAGGCAGTTAACAACACCGGCCCTTTTTGAACATGTAATCTCTGACTCCTACACAACTTCTTATTTCAAACCAAGCAGAATTGCAAGTTGGATCTGAGTAATTTGAGGTAAGGTTATGTATGGTTATATTGTTGAGACAGATTTCTGTAAGAGATTGTATCTGAAAAGATTTGTCTTGACTGAGATAGGACCTTCCAAGCAGGAATGAAAACTGAAAGATTTGTTAGACTGTGGGAATAATGAGGCTTAGTGATAGTTGATAATACCTCAAATATATAGTGAAATATATAGTGAAAAGGATTCTTTTTTTTTTAGGAAGCAGAAGAATATCTATAAAAAAGGTACTTTTTTGGGTTTTAATCAAACTGACTTTTTTTTTTTCCAGTTAAGGTCTAATACTTAATTATTTAAGATAATTAGGAAGGAGAAAAGCATTCCAGTTAGAATATGAAACAAACCACCTCAGTCCCAGATTCCAACCCAACATGGATGACCATGTGAAGAATGAGGTCAGGGCAAATGCTCCCTTAGTTTAAAGAGAACAAGTAATTCATATTCCTACCTCTGCTCTGAAAAAATAGAATAAAAATAACAGCCACAGCTGCTGCCTGAAATACAAGCACAGTTGCATGCAGATGTACAGAGGCAGCTTCAGAGAGAAATGCAACATTGCTTCTGCAACAACAGACAAATGGCTAGTCATATCACTCCATACTCTAGGTGGTCCTGCCCTGGCAGGGGGGTTGGACTAGATGATCTTTCAAGCTCCCTTCCAACCTCTAATATTCTGTGATTCTGTGATTCTGTGATAAGATGCAATTGCTGTGCCAAAGAGGATACATATTGATGTTCAAAATGTTGCAGTGCACAAAAGAGAACAAAAGGAAGGACAATATCACCATCAACTATTGCTCTGTCATAGGACGCCGCTTAACAACTTAGCTATCTTAGCATACTTTGCTTTATGGTTAGAAAAGCTAAAACATTGACTAAATTAATTTCATTCAACTGCCTGAACTGTATGAGTGAAGAACCAGTCAGAAATGTCTGGAGAGGAAAGTGCCACATCCATGAAGAGTTGATGATGAGTCTGGGCTCTTGTTTAGGTGGGGAGAGGCAAAAGGAAGAAGCAGCTGATAAACATTCAAACTTTTGAATGTCTTATCCAAGTCTCTCTGGTCTGGAAGCAAGACTGGAAATAACTCAAACAGGATTTCTTGAAAGATTTCCAGAAGCACTTGGTTTTGGCTGGGTCAGTGGTACAGCAAGAATAGCCTTTCTGGGATATTTTGGTATTACTGTTTCCTTTCTCAGACACAAACAGAACATTTGGTCTTTTTCCCTCTTCTCCTCTTCTCTTCTCTTCTCTTCTCTTCTCTTCTCTTCTCTTCTCTTCTCTTCTCTTCTCTTCTCTTCTCTTCTCTTCTCTTCTCTTCTCTTCGCTTCGCTTCGCTTCGCTTCGCTTCGCTTCGCTTCGCTTGCTTTCCTCCCTTCTTATCTCCCCCTTTCTCTCACTACTTTTAACATTTCCAAACAGTTCAGGCTGTGGTTCAGCTCGAGGTTAGGACAAAAGCTTGGATCAATCCCATTTCTTTGGTTGAAGTAGAGTCACCAACTGCCTTACATGCTTCCTAAAGAAGGCTGCTACACACCAAAGCCCAGGGATCTACAGAGAAATAAGAATATTTGGCACAGTAAAGAAACGGGAAGCTGATTATTATCGTTCCGGAAAATGTATTTCTTTTTTTTCCTTACAACTACTGTATGTATAGAGACGCATATGTATACATATGTGTACACACACGCAGCCAGATTCTCTCCTCAACTATGCATACACTGTTCCTATTGAAGCACGGAAGCCACACACATGCATCCGAGGGCAAAAAGTGGACCAAACAGCTGAATGTTTAAATGCAGTCACATTAATGACAGACCTCAATGACCACTGCATACAACTGAAACTCCGACCACACTTTGCAGAAGATCGGCTTTGTAGTACCATTCCTGGCTCCTGGACAGCAGACCCCAAAATTCTCACCTGTTCTTTCTTTCCTTGCACACCAGCACCCATCCTTCCTTCTCCAAGGACTGATTGTTGCTACATGGCCACACACAGAGCCTGCCTGGAAGCCAAACAGCTCATAAACCAAGCGCCGTAATCTACTTTGCTGGCAGTATTTAGTGCTATGGATGCAACTGGGATAGTGGTGTTGCTGACTCGGCGAGACTTTCTTTGGCTGCTTCTGTTAACATTTCAAGGTTTGGCTGCCACAAGGCCTTCCCAGCTGCCTTCTTTCACTGGCTTGGTTCAAAGGCCCAAGTGAATTTAGTGCTTATAGACTGGTTTTATTCTGTCTGGTATGTACACATGCACACACATAGCTGCAGTTATTGGGCTGGAAGTGGTCCATCCGTACTTATCCTTATCGACAATTATGCAAATGAAAATCAATTTCCAACTCATGGTAATAAAAAATAAAATATTTTAAAATTGCAAAAAATCATATCACACTATTAAGTACCAGGCAAAAAAAATCTAATGAAAAATCTGTGACATAAAACTAATACACAGTAAGTGTTCCGTATTTCTGGGTGTTGTACAAAGCCCTAGGAAATGCTCACCTGAAAAAAAAGCAATCTGCTTTTTTGGCATAGAAAAGAATCTGATATCATGCCGTGGATTCCAGCCCCACCTTTGGCGTCTTTGACAAATACATGCATCTTAGCCTTAAAGTCTAGCAGAATTACAGCAGGTTGAATTTTGCCCTCTGTTATTCATTAACCACTTGTTTACCTCTTCCTTTGTTTTAATGCAGAACAAGAAAAAGGTTCGTTCTTTGGATGCACTGTCTGCTCAAAAATAAATACAAATTACTCTTCCCCCAAGAACCTGCACCACTGCACAGCAGTTAAAGAGTTACTCTCTAACAGTGCATCATTAATTTTGCTTTATTTGCCCAATGCTAAATATTCATTTGGAAGGTGGAGCACAAGGTGAAAGTACTTTTAGAATACAAATAATTAGCTTGGCGATTTCTTTACAGATACAATTAAGAGTCAGAAAGACTGACTACATTTTACCAGCTGGAAATCCTACCCTACAATGCCGAAAGGGAGTAACTCTGCTAGCATCAAGAGGAATGAAACAAGGCAAAGCATTGCTACCGCAAAAGCACACCACATCAGGGGACATCTGCAGTTAATAACAGTTTTTGAGGGTAGTTAATTCAATTGTGCACTGGTTGATTTTGATTTTTCTCCCAGAAAGTTTTGCAAGAATATTTGCAAACTTTTTTGATTTATTGACCCTAAGAAATATCCAGTGAATTAACAGACTCCACTACAAGATATTCTGTAGCCCCAGGTTGAAAATCTTGCTCTATTTTGTAAATTAAAAATAAATTATAGTCTCATAATGTGCTATGAAATTTAAAAAAAAAAAAAAGAAAAACAAAAACAAAAACACACCACAGAAATAGCGGTATTCCAATAAGGAAAGAAGCTGTGCTTTTCACAGCAAGGAGCAATACCCAGTGCAATCAATGTAACAAAGAAAATAGTAAGAGAATGGAGGATAGCTATGAAGCACTTGCAGCTGAGATATTTCCATTTGCTTCATGTAGACCTTGTATTCCAGATGCTCACTTAGCCCTCACCCTCAGTCTCTGTTCTTTTATGGGTGAGATTTGCTCATTCACTTCTGTTCTCTATACTGTTAATGGAAAGTATCATCCCTTGAACCCATCTTTGTGTCGCTAAGGCTCTCTCTTTTGCCCTCTTAATATAACACTCAGCCAGTGATGAGTACCCCTAAACTCTTCATCTCTTCACACCTCTTTCACTTTTCTTTAGACAAGGATTTCATCCTTGTTGGTTTGAAAAGACAATGGAAAGAAAAAGAGAAAAAAATGGAACAGAGTCTGCCAAACAAATGGATTTCACAAATCATATTCCTTTTGCTGATATTAACTAAACACAATATAGATTTATTTAAATAGTGTTGCTTTGTAAAGATATATTTCCTAAATGCTTTCTCAGGCATGTCACAGAACAGATTCATTAATTACATGTTTCTCAATTTTTTAATATCCAGGATATGAAAACCTTTGTTCTGAGGCTTTAATCTTTAGCATTAAAACACTGATACTGAAGCAGTGTTTGGTTTCCAATATAGCTTTGCAAAGAAAAAAACAAAACAACAAAAATTAGTTGCTGGAATTTTAACAAAACATTTAGAAATCTTTAAATTATGGCTTTTTTAAGAAAAATATATTTTGAAACAATGTATGCAGATATACTGAGTGTATCTGGAAATATCAACAAAATTCACTTTAAAAAGAACATCATCAAGTTTTTTAATTTTGGTACAGGAAGCCAGGTTAAAAATAGCAAAATATTTACAGTTAAATTCTTTTGCTTGCCTTTTTGCCTTACTTTTCTCCATAGAATATAGAATCACAGAATGGTTTGGGTTGGAAGGGACCACAAGGATCATCTAGTTCCAACCCCCCTGTCATGGGCAGGGACACCCTACACCAGACCAGGTTGCCCAAAGCCCCATCCAACCTGGCCTTGAACACTGCCAGGGATGGGGCCTCCACAGCTTCTCTGGGCAACCTGTTCCAGTGCCTCACCGCCCTCACAGGAAAGAATTTCTGTTGCGGTGATTTCACATGTATAGAAACAGCCTCTGCAGCAGTTTGGTTAATTGTACTGAAGGCATGGCTATGTGTGAACAGGGCAAAGCTGTGTAGAAATACCCGTGTTCATTTTAAATGAACTATCTTAGAGATTTAAGCAAAAGAGTTTTTTTAGTGGGATCAAACACTCAGGGAAAAACCCACATCGCTGTCTTCCAGGACACAGATTAGCTCATGTAGGACTGATTCCTATGGCTTAGTTTAGCACTGCCTACTCTGAATTTACATTTTGTGAATTTAATGCTGCAGCAGACAACCCTTGAAGGATGACTTCCTATAGCTTGGTCCAAGTCTGCTCTGTTTAATTTCGATTCAGAATGTGTGAAGTTTGGATTGCATCAAATATCTTGATGCAGAAGACAGCACATGTCACGTATAATAGGACAAAATAGAGAATACTGCCTGCCTTCCAACCTGGTCAAGAAGCTGAAGGAGCAGATGGCTAAGGGATTTGCTGCACTGACTATCTACTCTAACCTCACTCTCCAGCAGCGATGGGTTCATGTTATACTGCTTTATGATTTCACCACCTCAACTGCACCTTTCATCTAGAAATTCTGTGGCTAGACAGACAATAGGGATTTTCAGTTCAATATTTAAAATATTGTTATTTAAATTAAGTGAATTTTAATTCAGCAGTTGAGATGGTCAGGAACAATGCAACTGACTCTCTGACATTTTTGAGCAATTGCCAATGTTCTCACCACTTGCTGAGTCACAGATGCAAGTCTGTGTCTAAGATATATCCACAAGTGTACATGCATAGATACATGAAATACTAATTTTAACTCCGTAAGAAAAATGGTGTTTTTTCTTTTAAACTATTTTTGTGTGCATGTTGCTGCCTTTATTCATAATCTGTATTGATTCACTTACTTACATAAACATTTGATGATCATACTCAAGCATATGAGTAAATCTCACATCTATATTGAAGCATACTGGCCAATATTTGACTCTCACTGCAGAACTGTTAAAGGTCCTGAGTACGCAACATGTGTACCCTTTTCATCATGAGGCATGCCATGTTTTGGAACACAACTCTATCACAGTAGCAAAAAGTAGTGCAAGATTTGAACATTTGTATAATTATAAGTTTGATTAATTTCAGTGAACTTTGAAGCAGTGATGCAGCAGGCAGGTATATCTGGTTTAATCAGGTAGATTCTTTTTATCGTTGGAGAGACAAAGGATCACATTTTATCTGATATTTTAAATCTGTTAATCGGTATGAGATGAGGTTCTTTCTAAGAGTAGCTGTTTCTTGTAGCAGTCTGCAAAAGGAGACTGGAAAACTCTCTTAAGTATAGATTTCTACAGCACAGATAGGTAGGCTAGAGACAATTTGAAAGCTACCATTGTCTCTGACTGTAAAGGTGTCTTTTGAAATACAGCCCTTCAGAGAGAGCTATACTGGGTTCTTATGTACATACTTTTGGTTGTTAAGTTTAATTACCGATTTTCCCTGTGATTTCCTTCAGTTCACCAGAACTACTTCTTGGCCATATTTTTTCCAATGAATAATGCAGATCACGTCCCTCCTTCCTCTTCTCATGAAAAAACCCCACAGTTATATCTCCATATGCAAGGACTAAAGGAGGGAAAACTAAATATAGTAAATTCTGTGTAGCAGACATATTCTATTAATATATGTAGGATAAATAGCAAGATAGATAGATGAATGAACTTCTTGTTTCCATTACCCTTCTTCAGGTGTAATCTGTTGGTAGCATAGCGTTGACTCGTGATAAGAGTGTCTGCTGCCCAAGTAAGATAGGAGCTGAAAAAGAAAATAAATGAATTTGATTTATGTTCTCAAGGCCAACTGCCAGCCCAATAGTTTTTATTACGCCAGTACCCAATGGTATGTGAAATGGCTCATGTTAATTCAACAGAAACTTAGTTCAAAGACCTTTGCCTGTATCTTTTCCGAGCTGCACTACTAAACCATTCAGATCAAAATAAATAGGAAAATAGATCATAAAGGAATTATAATCCCAAAGGTAGTTGACTGAGGCTCAGATGCTCTTGGCAGCACTACAAATGATGAGCATATGATCAGCAAAAAGCATGGGAAAGATGCAAAGGATAATGACATATTTTGCTATTGTGTTTGTTTTTCTTCTAGTTTGTTCATTATGTACAAAATTAGAGGTGGAAGCCACAGCCAGAAAGCAACAGCTCAGTACAAAGTAAAAGATAAAGCCTACCCAAATAGCTGGCTGAAAAAAAAAATGAAAAAGATGGGAACAATAAGAAAAGCAGCAACCACATAGAAGAGAAGCCTAGGTAGGGGAAAAACTACAAAACCCAAGCAACCAATGAATAAACAAACAAACAACAAAACAAAATCCTTATCTTTCCATGGCTGTCATCAGTGATGAAAAGATTGAGAAAAGTTTAATAAAAAAAACCCAAAACCAGTCATATTCATTGTTTAATCCTTGCATCAGCTTCAAGACAAATCACTACCAGAAATCTCTGGGAGACCACATCAGCTTCCCTGGGGTCCTCCTGGATCCCACCTTCGCTTGACCGCTCAGCCACCCTTGTTGCGTCATCACTACCGGCAAACATGACGGCAGACCCTGATGAGGAACTGCAGCCAGGTACACGGGGTAAGTATAGACGAACCTTGGGCAAGTGTGGGATGCTAATTTCACCTGCTGTGTGGTGACTGCTAGATGGTGGCTCCTGATAAAGGCTATGAGGCAGCACATCACAAAATCTGAATGCTATACAGTGCAATTTGGCATGAGATAGGAAGAGATGGAGAGCAAGATACTGCCTATCTCACTTACTCAACATTACAGTGGATTAAAAGGCCCATAAAATAGCCTACAATAGCATCATATAAAGTACTGTACCCTGAAAGAGCAATGTTGCAGCGTTTCAGATAACCACAGATACACTGAGACTTACAGAAAGGGTTTCACCTCAGATCTTACACCACTGTTTCTGCTTTGACTAACGGCAGCTGCCTTCCACTGTAAGTCCTACCTAAAACTGATGAAAGCGTATACATAATCATTGATGCAGGGTGGAAAATTTGCTCATCCAACTGGGGAGGAGGTCCATCGTTAGTTATTTTGAAGGCTTATGAACGCCCAGTTGTGGTGCTGATCACTCCTGGGAGAGGTGGGAAGTCCTACTCTCTTCCTGAGGATTGCTTGGAAGGAAAGCAGCTTTTCTTGAAAGTGATTTGAAGGATGAAGGTTTTCCTTCTAGGGGGCTCCTCTTCCTATTCAAATGTCAGTTTGAGTAATCACCTCCAAAACAGGCTGGACATAGCATGTCATTAACTAAGCATTTTTACCACTCTTATAGCCTGAAGCTTTTAAGAAAATAATTTTCTTCCTGAAGAAAAACCAAAAACCAACAAAGAAACAAAACACCAACATGAATCCTACAAAATTAATTTCTATTTTTAGAGAAGATGTCTTTCCAAAGTAAAAGAAATAGAAGAAGATTTTCTGACAAAAAGAAAAATCTGAAGTTTGTTAAAAGATATTCTATGCCAAATAAAATTTTAAAGGAAAAATTTCCACCAGTCACAACTTATGGTTTTTGTGATCATTCTATACTCATCTTTACAAGACTGTTTTGTACTCTTTAAATTCACCCACCTTTTCTACGGGCTGTGAAGAAGGATTTAGCAAATACAGGAGCCTCATGCATAAATGTTCATGTCAGATTTTGTATTTTGATCCTAAGGAGTTATCTTGGTAGCTGTGCTTGTTATACAGTGTCCCTGAAAACCTTTGCACAAATGAATTAATAAAAAGCCAAACACAAACAGTGTTTTGCCTTCTTTTTGTGAACCCCTGCAAAAAACCACAGCCTCAAGAGCTATCATCTGAAAAGAAAAATAAAAAAAAAAAAGAAAAAGAGAGATTTGGGTTCTTTTTGGATCTGACTTTCCACATGACCTTGGACAAATCAGTATACAGTTGCCAGGTTTCATTTCCCCACCATCCTAATTTGTAAAGACTGTTTTTAAAGAAAGGAAATGACATATTGCCAGAAAGCCTGTCACAGGAGTTTGGCAAACTAACAGAAACGGATGAGAGACTGAATCCCTATAAAAATCCCTTAAAACAGCATTGGGGGCTGTTCCATTTTAGGGAAGATTGCACTACTAGTGCTCGTGACATCCCTGTTATGCATGTAAGGAGGGAAAACTGCTCTCTAGAACTGACAAAGCCACAAGCTATAAATTTTCTATGTAAACAGATAAAATGTTAAAGCGTGCTTCTCCTCACTCAGTATGGATTGCACCTGTAGCTTGCTTTTATCAGCTCAGCCCTCTCCACACTCACACACAAAATTAAGGTGACTGTTAAAGACTTATAGGTTAAAACCATAAATAAACTATAGTCAATCAATAGCTGTAATGTACCCCATCTTTTTCTTTTATCAGCCAAGTGTGAAACACAGGCACAGCCACTGAACATTGGTTTAATTGAATCACAGTTGCTTAAGTGCTCTCAAGAGGTGATAAATTAAAAAAGCGTTACGCATGAAAGAAATAGGTTTCTGCAAGTTGGAGAAGCAATATGGCACGAACCTAGTAATAAATAGTTGGTTATCCACTAACACCAAATTGAGAGCAATAAAAATTATCTGTGAGCATTTAAACAAGGAAGGAAGAGGAAACAGAAGATCCTACCTCAGACATGACTTTGTTTTGCTCTTTTTTGTCAAATTAGTGCCAAATTAACTGGAGAGCTGGTCAAATCATATCTTGAAGACAATTAGTTCAGTGAATCTAATTTATTTTCTCTTGAATAAATGTTCCCCAAAAGATTTCTGGTTAGATGATTTTTTGGCTTTTCACCAAATTTTGAGACCATGACCTTTTATTTTCTGCAATTATTTTTTTTTTCTGAAAAAAATCTTATCAATTTTTAAAAGCATTGCAATTCAGAATTCAAACTACCATAACTGTTTTCCCAAGTCATATAGTACTGGTTAAGTCAAGTCAGTGACTATAGTAAAAGGTTTTCCTGGAAAAAAATCTTACTTCTATATTTTAATGGATATTTTAATGTTTTGGGGATTTTTTTCTCTTAAAAGCTTTTGGGTTAAATCATGGCCTGTCTAAAGATAGTTGATTTCAGCAAGGGCAAGATATTATATTATAGGTCTTGCACATAATTTAGAAAGATAATGGGAAAAACAAACAAACAAACAAACAAAAACAGGAAAGGCAATTAGAAAATAACAAAAACTTATGTTTTCAGTTAAGTTAACAATATTCCCCAATTATGATTTCATATTTCCTTTTCCCCCTGTACTGGTTTTGGCTGGGATAGAGTAAATTTTCTTCACAATAGCTTTTAAGTTGCTGTGTTCTGGATTTGTGCTGGAAACAGCGTTGATAGCACAGGGATGTTTTAGTTCCTGTTGAGCAGTGCTTACACAGAGCCAAGGCCTCTTCTGCTCCTCACCCCACCCCACTAGCGAGGAGGCTGGGGGTGCACAAGGAGTTGGGAGGGTGCACAGCCGGCACAGCTGCGCCCAACTGACCAAAGGGATATTCCAATACCATATTTATTGCTGAAAAGCTCAACATGAGCCAGCAGTGTGCGCTGGCAGCCCAGAAAGCCAACCATATCCTGGGCTGCATCAAAAACAGTGTGGCCAACAGGTTGAGGGAGGTGATTCTGCCCCTCTACTCCGCTCTTGTGAGACCCCACCTGCAGTACTGCATCCAGCTCTGGGGTCCCCAGTACAGGAAAGACACGGAGCTGCTGGAGCAAGTCCAGAGGAGGGCCATGAAGATGAACAGAGGGCTGGAGCACGTCTCCTACGAGGACAGGCTGAGGGAGTTGGTCTTGTTCAGCCTGCGGAAGATAAGGCTTCAGGGAGACCTCATTGCAGCCTACCAGTACCTAAAGACAGCCAACAGGAAAGACAGAGAGGAACTGTNAAGACAGAGAGGTACTGTTTACAAGGGCAGGGAGTGATAGGACAAGGGAGAATGGATTTAACTAGAAGAGGGGAGATTTAGATTAGATATTAGGAAGAAATTCTTCACTGTGAGGGTGGTGAGGCACTGGAACAGGTTGCCCAGAGAGGCTGTGGAGGCCTCATCTCTGGAATTGTTCAAGGCCAGGTTGGATGAGGCTTTGGGCAACCTGATCTAGTGGGTGGCATCCCTGCCCATGGCCGGGAGGTTTGAACTAGATGATCTTTAAGATCCCTTCCAACCCAAATCATCCTAGGATTCTATGATATCATGCTCAGTAATATAAGCTGGGATAAGAAGAAGGAAGTGGGGGATGTTCAGAGTGATGGTGTTTGTCTTGTCAAGTCACTGTTACATGTGATGGAGCCCTGCTTTCCTGAGGATGGCTGAACACCTGCCTGCCCATGGGAAGTGAGGAATTAATGCCTCATTTTGCTTTGCTTGTGTACGCAGCTTTTGCTTTACCTATTGAACTGTTTTTGTCTCAAACCATGAGTTTTCTTGCTTTTACCCTTCTGATTCTCTCCCCCACCCCGCTGGGGGTGAGCGGGAGAGTGCCTGGGTGGTGCTTAGTTGCTGGCTGGGGTTAAACCATGACCCCCCATAAAATATGAAGCATTAAAGCTTCCAGCATATTTGGCTTACAGTCAGCGTAAAATATGAGAAGATATTCAGTGCTGACGGAACTGAATAGAAAACCATCCCATGAGCATTAACTGTGCTATACTGGTATACTGTAGAAATATTGTACATGGTAGAATAGCATCCCAGTGGAAAAATTCCATCCCTCAAGTTGGAGATTGATTAACTCCTCAGATTCCCGCTCAAGCCAGCTGAGTACTTCAGCTGCAATCTTATCTGGACTCATTCTTAGCAAACCTCATAATTAAAAAAAAAAACAAACAAACTCCTTTTGTCTTTGCTGACATGTTGGATTCAGTAGATGTATTTTTTCCTCTCTTTTTTTCCCTAGAGATTTTTCATGACTCTCTCCCTCCCTTTTCTCATTTCACATGTAAATGGAAGTCTTTGCTGTGGAAGCAAAGATCATAGCCACAGCTTTATTAAAAATAAAGTATAATAATGTAATTTATTCAGAGGCTTGTTGAATAAGTGAATGGAAACAAATATATAGAAACACACCCCAAATAATTCAAACTGATAGATGCTCAGACCTATTCCTCCTTCCCTGCCTGCACATGGAGACTGACCCTCTACAGCTTTTAACATAGATCAGGCTGTGAATTCATCCAGCCAAAGATCTAAACTGCACTTGCGAGATGCCAGTGCTTGTTCCACACCACACACAGCCACCCACTCAAGCGACCAATGCCTGCCTCCAGATCAAGTGACACAGGGTGGCTTATATGCATGCTGCTCAGGAGAAGCTCTGCCACAAAACCCTGACAGTGGTCCTATGGAATCCTGGAAGCCTGGGTCACCTCCCAGCTCCATTTGGCACCTCTGGGAATTTAAGACATCATTATTTGTGGGGCTTTTCCTCCCTCCCTCCCTCCC
>VWZZ01007095.1:121063-150082 GCA_013399095.1 Psophia crepitans | reverse complement strand
TCCCTCCCTCCCTCCTTCCCTCCCTTCCCAGATACGATGACCTGAAATGATGTAAGAACTGTGTCATATCCTATCAAGCCAATGACTGTACATCATGATTCCAAGGGCATGTGTTGCAAGAGGCCCTCACTTTGATTTGAAGGCATATGAGAAGGCTCTGCAGGGAAGAACAGCCGCCCTACTCCTTCCCCACTTGACCACTGGGAGCAGCCTCGAACAGAGTCATCCCCAGAAACACATCTGAATTTCATCCCAGAAGGAAGGGGCTGGTTCATTCCAAAAAGGAGATGAGGCCAGAATAGGGAAACTGAGATGTTAAGACAGCAAAGATATTCTCATATCCCTGCAGGCTCCCAACCTGGAAATCTCATTTTGCCGCATAAGTTTACTGATGCTAGGAGTGAATCCTTCTGACATGTGTGTCAGAGTATCAGAGATTTCTGCTTCATCAGACAAACTGATAATGGTGTTTGGATATTTCTGAAAATTTGAAGGCACTGGTTGGGAAGCACTTTAAAATTTCACTAAGGGAAACTAAAATTGAAGATGCAAACTTTTAAAAAAAGTAAATAAAATACAATAAAATTACTTTTTTCAGTCCGTAGCTATTTCAAAAGGTCAACAATTTCTTCAGGATTCATTGATAGGGAACAGTATTTTCTGTAGGAAAAAAAAAAAATATATATGTTAATCTCTCTTTCCATTGTTTCCTACAAAACACCTTATCTTTTGGTTATTTATCTGGGTGGCAGTATAAAGTTATAAGAGTTATCAGCAGCAGAACGCAATTTTTTCCATTCAAATTTACAAAAGAAATGCTTTCATAGTGGAATATTTTATAACAAAATGGTAAATTAAATACAATACTTCTTCATGTTCTTTGGGCTCACTTCTCAGGATTCATAATCAGAGTGAATATATTAGGTCTTTGGGGGATGTGTGATAAAACCTGTGCCTGTTTTCACATTTATGTGCTTAAACAAAGAGTTTATAGTTCCATCCAATGTAATAATGAAATCCCAGGTGTTAGAACCTCATACCTGAATACAACATTGGTCAATGTGTGTGAGTGATAAAGTAGTCTCTCCATCATGTGTGAGAGGAGCTAGCAAAGCAAAAGCCCAGGAGGAATTCTTGCTAACTCAGGATGTTTCCCTAGGTGTCTGCCCCAAGCACATCTCACTGTTGTTAGAGAAACACAGGCACTTCCAAAGGGCCATCTGGACCCGATGGGCTCAGCCAGCCTCTGCAAGGCAAGGATGACAATGCTTGCCTTACCGCTCTCTTGTCAAGTGTTTGAGGAATGATAGAATGAATTAAAAAAAAAAAGAATTAAATTTTCTCTCTCAATCTGTACAATTTCTTGTATCTCTAGGTGGTTTTGTGCTCAGCTGATGAGGGGTTTGAACAACCTTTTCAATTACGGAAGAATTAATAGGAAACTCAAAGCATTCAGTTGTGAGAAAACTAATTTCCTTTAGATGATGCTGCCTGCACAATACATAAGGACAAAACCCTCCACCAAACAAACAAAAGCAAAAACCAAAACAAGACCAAAAGCTAGAAGTAAGCACCTGTTGAGCTAACACAGACTAACCCCGTAGCTGCAGGGCAAAGCCACCTGCCTGATCTGTGAAATCATGACGAGTGCGAGGAAGACAGAGAAAAAGAAGCATCTGGTACACAAAGCTGGACCTGAGGGCTGAAATAACCTGGATCTGGGGAACGCTCTGCGGGCAGCTGTG
Organism: Psophia crepitans; assembly: GCA_013399095.1. Taxonomy (NCBI): domain Eukaryota; kingdom Metazoa; phylum Chordata; class Aves; order Gruiformes; family Psophiidae; genus Psophia; species Psophia crepitans. The sequence goes on along the minus strand of VWZZ01007095.1, from coordinate 148,337 downwards.
AAGCTGCCTCTGGTTACTGAAGGAATGACTCTTTCAAAGAATAACCTGCTTTCACCTGCTTGGCCTTAGCTTCATGTCAGGACACAGACAGCGACAGAGAGGCATTTCATAAATACCCAAGCATGGCAGCGTGGCAAACATTTCCACCTGAGGTTTATAATTCAGGGAATTATAAAGTTGGAGAAAAGACTATGTTTCTTTCATAAGCATCTCAGTTGAAAGCAAAAGGGACATAAACAAGAAAAATAAGTCCACCAAGTTTAGAAGGGACTTTGACGCTCTGAAAATACCTTGAAAAAAAGACTGTTTTCTGTCAAACACAACTAGGATTCAGACTAATGCATCTCTCAGGCCACACGTGGCAAGTGCAAGCTTCAGGGCACTTTCAACCACCTACCACTTGTTTTGGGATTAATTTCACCCAACTTTACCACCTAGCAGCTACATATCCACTCCTTGGGTTCACCGAGTTCCTGTGAAGGGGAGAGACTGATCAGCCAAATCCCGCCCTGGCAATGCCAGTTGTAGGAATGGCCCAGAGGAGCACCATGGGTTATTCTCACCATTACCACCGAGGAAAGGCTGGGTGGCTACATAGATGCCTTACTTCTAGGCAATAGAAGCACCATGAGGTAAATTCCAACAACACACAAGTTCCGGGTAAAAAAAGTCGTCCAGTTGTACATTGGCTGTATGGAGAGAAAGGTTCCTGAACCTCTGGACAGTCTGCAGCTGAAATGCTTTCTTGCATTCTTAAACTTAGACACAGGAGCTATTGCAGCAACATCGGACGTGTAGGTGGTCTGAATGTGGCAGTATGTGCCTAGACACTTTCTGGGGAAAGCTGAGGCTTTTTTTCTTTCACTTCTTTATATATCATTTCAGGTTTAAGGCTAGAATGTTAAATTGGTACAGTGTAACTAATATTATTCACGTGCTTTAAACAGCTAACATTTAGTGTGAACAGAGCAGAGATCAGACAAGCTAAAGTGTCAGAAAAGCATGTTCTTGCTTTTCATTAACATCCTGGTTTCTGAGAAATGACACATTTTGAATGTGGATCAGGTTGATTTATTTCCCTTAGTTGTAAGTGCCAATTAATTGCTGGCTGCATTAATGAGAAATTAGATCATTTTAAGAGAAAGATCTAAACTCAGTGTTCCATTGCACTATTACCAGCCTCTTCAGTAGTCCTATATTTAATTGCTAGAACACTAATAAAATCTTAATGTAAGTAGGAATGTTACCACTGACTTCACACAAGGCGAACTAGCACCCAGTGTGACATGACCTGTCTCAAAACGAGTCGGTACCTTTCTGTGCTTCTGCTCCACAGAAATTAATTTTTTCCTTCCTCTGACTACATCAGTTCTCATAGGTTTGCAGAATTTGTTAGGGCTGTATTATAGGTTTGGTGGACCCCACGAGGGGGCTTTAATTAAACATAAATGATATATCCATATTAAGTTCTTTTATTCTTCTCCTAGAGGGGTTTTAATATTTAACTCAATGTTTAAAATAAAGCTATTTTTTCAAATTACTGCCATTGTTGATTTGCAATGATGTTTGGTTGGATTTATAAATTTAGAAGAAAGAGATGCCTGAAAAGAATACAAAATTTATTAAGAAAAAGTCAAGTCATATTCAAAGGAAAGCACAGAAATTCTGCTTTTTTTAGCCAAGCAAGAGAAAGTCTGAGAAGGAATACACTTGGTCTTTATAAAAATATTGGAGTCCAAATACTGGATATGGTTCCATTTACTTTCAGATACTGAAAAATGTTATTCAAAGAATAAATGCCTTTCCTGAGTAAACCTAGGCTGAAAATCAGAAAGAGATTCCTACCTTTGTGAGCAAGCAGGTTTCAGGAGATCTTTGGAGGAGATTGGAGGAAGAAGAAAACCCAGATGGCTTCTATGGAGGAATATTTTCTGCAATAATTTGTTTGCCATAGTATTGGACCAAATTCTGACTCTCTCTAGTCCTTCTGTCCTCCATTCCTAATATGAGCATTTAATGTCAGCAGAAAAGGGTACCATGTCAATGATCTCAGCTTCAGTGTCAGATGGACCACAGCTGACAATTAAAAATCTGTTTTCTTGTTTGCAGCTTTTATAAACCTGTTTGGGGCATTCTGAAGTCAGTTGACCTGTGCCCTTTGTTCTCATTCCTAGTGAGGAACAAATATTGTTACAGCACAAGATTTACTCACCTACCCCTACATGACCAAAAGTTAGACTTTTAGTTTAATCTGGTTGTCCAAAGCTGTCAGCACAGGTGCGGGCAGCCTTGAACAGCAGTGCAGCTCCTCCTCAGATGCGTTTGCAAGACACATGGGGAGAAGTATCTCCCGAGATGCGTATCACTTATCCAATGAGTCCAGAGGAAACCAAAAGAGTTACCAGAGGCTATAGGCTCAATTTTCCATCAGCTAAAGTGAAGCTGGAAGAACCTGAGCCCTAACTACCACTTATATCCACTTGTATGAGTCAAAACCGCCATCAAAGTCACCAGACTGCATAGCCTGGGCTCTTCATGGTGCACGTGAAGACGTGAGAGTGTCTTTCAGGCGTGTGGGTTGGGCAGTGCTAATACAAGACAGCGAAAGTATTTTTCATAGTAATCTATGGCAGAGAAGTTTGATTTACCTTTGTTCAAAAGAGCTCAAAACATGCAGAGTAGACTTTCCTTGTGGCAGTAGGACAAATGTCCAACTTTCTGTTCTCCTTCCTCCCAGTTCAACCTCCAGCCTACAGGGACAGCTGCAGGAAGGAGCCAGTCAGACTTTCTGCTGTTTTGTTTGGACTTTCTCAGGGATTTTTGGTAGCTGATCGTCCCTGTTCCTCCCAGCCTGTGGATGTCTGTGCAGCCCACTCCATGTATTCCTCACACACACACTCCTCCCTGGTCATTCTCTTTCTCTTTTCCTATATTTGCTCCCCTCCACATTTATTGAGTCTTCCCACCCTAAGCTCCTGACAAAACCAAACAAGCCACAGCACAACGCCACAACCATATTTTAGCCTTTGCCTTCTCTGTGCAAGCTGGATGTCCAAGGCAGGAGCCTCACCAAGTGGGAGCTAGTCTTGTGTGGCTTCTCAGCACTGACACAACACAGGGACCAGGAGCAGCAGCCGGAGCTACCACTTTACCACTTAAGGGAAACGATGATATTTTTTGCCACCCTTTGGATTGACTGGTTTTAAGTTATATAGGACCTACTTTTTAAGTGTGCCATTTTGCAACACAAAGGGTGATAAAAAATTTTAAAAGTAGGCTGATTTTGAAGAGAATAGAATTATAAATTTTCCTTTAAATCAAATACTTTGATGGATGAGAGGATCTATGCTTAAGCGTGCTCTGCTTGGGAAATGCTGGTATAAATACTGATAACCATAAAAGAGTAGATAGCAGAAAAAATTAGAATGCTTCCTGTTTAGACTTCCAATTAGGTTAGCTCATTTATTCTGCAGATTTTAAAGTCTAATAATCCTTGTCAGTTGACGGTCCTGTTGCATATTGGTGAGTAGACTGTATTTGAAATAAATTTAAGAAGTGAAAATACAATATACATACATTACCATATTTGAGAAATTGCTTGTTTCCAAACAGCTTGAGACAGAAAGTGCATGAAGTCACTGAGAAGGCCAAATGCTAGTTCTTACCTTTCACAATGCCTGATGTTAAAGTCTTTAATTGTGAAAATAAACATGCTCGTTTTGTGTGCAGCTCAATGTTAGTCACTGTATCTGTGGACTACAAACATTATTGTGTACCGTAACTTGGTGTTTTGTTCTAAATCATGTTTCTCTGGTGATGACTGAAATAATAACTAAGAAGGAGGTTCTTAGGCTGTGAGCTTATAATTTGGTTGTTTAGCAGTAATATTTCCTCGCACTGATTGTAAGAAAAGGTGAGATTCATAAAATCTGCGTTCCCAGAGCCCAGCTTTCCACTCAGGTAGTTCAGCAGAACCAGCCATCATACCCTCGCTATGATACCTCCAAATGTTTTGCCCTCCACTGCTGTGTAACAACTCCTGAGTAGTCCTACCCTCATGGATTCAAAGGGAGCAGCCAGAAGCCATTTACTTTTGGGGGAAGGACGGTACAACTCTTTGCCGGGCTCAGCACGTGTTCAGGTAAAGGCCGGCTCCCGCAGGGGAGGCAGAAGCATGGGCAAGGCCAGGCAGGATGGATGGATGGATGGGGGCGGCCTTGTCAGCACGGACCGTTCAGTCGCATTAGCTGTACTGCTAAACAAGACCCTGCCTTTAAGTGGCCTAAGGACAGAAGGAAAAAGGAAATACCCAAACGCCTTGCCTCTTGGAACTGGTCGCACAAGGAAGCAGGAAAGCGAAAGATGTCAGGACGATGCACATCCTGTCCTTTCTCGGCGCTGCGAACCGTCACCACAGGGCTCCAGCTCAGCGCTGATTTCTCTTGAAGACAAGGGCAGCTCGGCTCAGCCCCCTGGGTAGCAGCAGCCCATGGTGGATAGCTGAAATGGCTCTTTCACCGCTATCTGAAGTGCTGTTGTGAAGCTTGGCATGGCTTACCAGGGCCAGCTCGTACCCACGGCACAACAGCCTACTATCTTCAATTTGCACCCATATTCACTCTCTAAAACTTTGTTAGCAAGATTACTTTGATTTTAACGAAGGCATTTCTTCTTTTAATTTGCTTCAAGTAGGTGAATTAAATCATGGAAGCGGTGAACCACCTAGGGAACCCTTTAGGAAGAATGAGTACATGCAACTTCTACTCCCCACCCTCCACATACACGTGCACACGCGCACACATGCGCTTTATTTATGACTTTGTTTCCACCTGCACTGACATGGCTGGGAATTTACAGCAGCATTGAAAAAGTTACAAGCAGTACCTCAGAAATTCCACGTTTTACTGAGCGGCGTTATTATGGCACGTTTGTCAGGAAGCCAAATGCTATGTCAGCCCTATAATTGATTTACGGCAACATCTGTAAGAACATTTGAGGAAGAGAAGGAAACCAACGTCCACTTTTTAATCCAGCGTTTCAAATAAACTAATGGTGGTGGGAGATTCACAAACAGAAAACATTAGAAATAAGCGTGTTTACAGGGATATATACTAAATGTTGCAGAGGGGGGAGGGAGAAAAAAAAAAAAGGTGCATAACTTTGCAGACAGGAGAATAACCACAGCCTTTCCAGGCATGTTTTAACTTAGCTATATAAAACACCTGGCCCTAAAAAAGCAGACCTTTTTCTAGTTTGGGTTTTTGTGTTTTTGGTGTTTTTTTTTTCCTGAGGAAAAATATGAAGCTTAAACAGGAAGCCCACATAGGCTCAAAATCCCTTTGTGAAAGACCTCCCTAAAAAAAAAAAAAACCTCATCGAATTTATATAACAGTTACTTTGTAATTACTATGAACTATATGAACAAATATCCACTTTTCAATTTAAGAATCTTCTGTGAGGAGAAAAGAGGTCCACTGCTGTCGAAGAGCTGGAAAGGTCTGGGTGGAGGAAAGAGGTAGGAATGCCTTTCCCAGATCCCTCTCCTCAGCCCCCACACCTGCAATAACTTGCTTTTCCGGTTGCTTACCAAACACTTTCTCTGCAAGACAGTAAGATGTTGAAGAAAGCAGGGAAGATAGCTGATGGTATTTGGGGATGCTGAATGTGACTTCCATCATCCTGCAACACGTCGCTGTTTAAGGCGGTCATTTTTTTAAAAGGAAATGAAGTTGATCAAGCATTATAAACTTTAAGAAGTTTCCTCAGCCGCCTTGTTTGAGAGGTGACTGTGTGACACAGCCTTTATTTGCCCTTCTGTTCAACAGGAGGGATGTTTTTGGATGGTGCCCACACAGCTCCTGAATCTGAGGTGCTGTTTGCGATCCGCTGGAGCAAGGCATGCCCCAGGTGGGGGTCACCCCTCTTGCTGTGGCTCCCCGGCCTGCAGCACACGTGGCAGCACCTCTGGAGAGTCCACTCGGTGCGTGCTCAGAAGCAAACCCACCTTGGGTTACGCAGAAACTGGAGGAACCAGCTTCCTACAATTCTCAAAGCGTACAGAGACCGGCACATTTCTAATCACACAGAAAAAAATATCAAGCCTGACACTATAGAAACTTGATGAGTCAGAACTGCTAAGGAGAAATCAGGAAGATAAATATGCTCTGGCAGCAATGAGAATCAATCTCCAGGGACCTGCCAAACTCAGAACAAATGGATTTGGGTAGAGGGATGTGCGGTGAGGACAGAACAAGCAACAGCTCTGCCCACGCCAGTCTCTGTGTCTGGTCTGCATTGCCCTGATAACCCAAAGGGCTCTGCATTCTGTGTTACAGTTCTGAGCGGAAAAGGTGGAATTTAAAAATAAAAATAATTTTGTGTCAACAAATAGTTTCAGAGTGAAAAATCAAAGATTTTCAATTTTTTCAATTTTTTTTTTGATGTTCTGATTTAAGCAACTTTTAGTAAAACAAGTTCAGTGGCTCAGCATCACGCAGCTTCTTTCTGATTTCATCTTTTTTTCTTTTAAAACTACTTTGAGTGGAAACACTATTTCAGATGAAACTGCTAAAGTGTGCTGGTAGGTGAAATAACACAGTTGTCACAAGCTACAGAGCAATAAACAAACATTTTTAAAATGAGGCACTTAAGAACCTCAGTTTACATTAAAGCATAATTTTATTCATTAATACAGCTTTCCGATTAGTCATATTTTCCATCATCGCCAGCATTTCACTACTTTGCCTACTGTGTGGTCACAGTTACGTGAAATTTAATTCATTCTAAGCGCTATTTTACACATAGGTTTTTGTCCCCTTGCCAAAATCTGAGAGCAGATTAACTTTTCCCTGCTTACGGCAACTACCTACGAGGTTGCTGCGAGTGGCCCTGACACTTTCCATTCTTTAGCTTACACGGAAGGCTGTGTAAGCTAATTACAATGGGGGCCGTGTTTCCCCTCTCCTGAGGGAAGGTTAATAGAGAAAGAAGTTTACGCTAACACAGCATCTGATCAGCGTGTGGCAGAAGCCAGGCTCTGGGCAGTTGGCTGCTGTAGCCCTGATGCTTTCTTAATGCTGTTGGCATACAGACCCGCAGCAGGTAGCAGTGCAAGTACAGTTTATTTTAAGCCAGAAATAGCTAGTTTCAGTTTATATGTCATAAAATCACAGAATCATAGAATATCCCAAGCTGGAAGGGACACATAAGGATCATCGAGCCCAACTCCTGGCTCCACACAGGCCCAGCCCAATCAGAGCAGATGACTGAGAGCATTGTTCAGACACTTGAACTCAGCCAAGCTCGGTGCTGTGACCACTTCCCTGGGGAGCCTGTTCCAGGGCCTGACCACCCTCTCAGTGAAGAACCTTTTCCTGATCTCCAGCCTAACCCTCCCCTGTCACAGCTTCATGCTGTTCCCTCAGGTTCTATCGCTGGTCACCAGAGGGAGGAGATCATCGCCTGCCCCTTTGCTCCCCCTCATGAGGCCGCCGTAGGCCGCCATGAGGTCTCCTCTCAATCTCCTCTTCTCTAGGCTGAACAAACCAAGGGACTTCAGCCTCCTCTCATACGTCTTCCCCTCTAGACACTTCACCATCTTTGTTGCCCTCCTTTGGACACGCTCCAATAGCTTTATGTCTTTCTTGTACTGTGGTGCCCAAAACTGCACACAGTACTCGAGGTGAGGCCACTCCTGCCCAGTGTAGAGTGGGACAATCGCCCCCCTAGGCCTGCTGGCAATGCTGTGCTTGATGCACCCCAGGACACGGTTGGCCTTCCCGGCAGCCTGGACACACTGTTTAACACTGCTCATGTTAAACTTGCTGTCGACCAAGACCCCCAGATCTCTTTCAGTGTGGCTGATCTCTAGCATCTCATCCCCCAGTCTGTATGTACAGCCAGGGTTGTCCCTACCCAGGTGCAGAATCCGGCACTTGCTCTTGTTAAACTTCATGCAGTTGATGATTGCCCAGTTCTCTCATCTGTCCAGGACTCTCTGCAAGGCCTCACAACCCTCAACAGAATCAACAGCTCCTCCCAATTTAGTATCGTCCACAAACATGCTCAGAATATGTCTTCTATCACTTACTCAAATAGTAGTTTCTTCATTGCTGTGTTAGTGAGCCACAGATGTTAAAAACCTACTAAACAAAAGCCTCGTTTGTTATCAGTTACTCATGTGGTAACAGTGGATCAAATATTTTTTGTGTGAGCTCTCTGGTTTTCAGCTATGTCAGTCAATAGTCTACAATGTCTTCCCGGGTGCAAAAAGGTGAGTCATGAGCAGCGTGCGGCCAAATGAAGGACCAAGTCTTTCTGGTTGTTTCTGAGTTTAGAATCACAATGAGACTGAAAACTAGTTTCAAAAAACTCCTTGAATATTTCTGGGGAAAATGTTCATATCTTTTCAGATGGAATTCTCCCTGCCATCTGTGAGGGCTCTTTCCCAGAAACAAATCTGCCACATGTGGGCTGAGCATCAAACAAGTAACTCACCAAGTATTTGCAGCTCAAACGTACCTGTCCCCTGCAGAAAATGGCACAGCAGCCCCATTCAAGGGCTGATCAAGCGGCAGCTCTACCTCCTTGATAAACTTACTGAACTGTGTTATGAGGAGTAAACATTAAAACCTGCACAAGTTATTCCCCTGGAACAAGAGGGTTATTCCAAACCACCTTATGATGTTCCTTCCACCCCTGCATTCACTTTAGATCATCTCTGCAGCTCTGACTTACAGTAGCTCTACTTCCCTTACATGTGGTGTGCCAGCACATTAGCAGCAGGACAGAATTAGATAAGCCTTCAGGTGCTGGCACATCTAAGAAAATCAGCATGAAACCCCGCTGTTTGTTGATGAATGGAGGCCAGAACCCCAAATTCTCCATGTTACAGTAATGCAAAATGGAGAGGCATAACCAAAACCTATGGACATCAATGTCAGTTTCTCCATTACAGTCTTTTTCAGTAGATTTCTGAAAAAAGTAGACGGGACACCAGGATTAGCGCCAAAGGTAATTTCTTTAATTAGATAGGAACTGATGTGGTTTTGCATCCTTTTGCTGTAAAAGAAGCTGAAGCCTTACCGCTCAAGATGATGTTATTTCAAATGGCTTTATGATCAATACCTGGATTTTGATTATCCAGCAGTGGATTATCCAAATTGTAAGTCACAGCTTCTCCACAAACATTTACAAAGGAAGTGCTGAAATTAGGTAGGATGTGCATTGCTGTGGTAAATGAGGGGGTCTTCAGACCATGCTGTACACAAGGCTTCCGAAGCAAAGGCCGACAAAATCTCAAAGCCTGTCTTATATTCAGGGGATCTTATTACATCTGTCAAGGAAGTAAAATCTTAATTTCCAGTGCTATCATATTTGAAATTCACAGGGTTTAAAACTAGTCACCGCTCATTTCAGAACACACAGGTGCTCAGACCAGCTCCTGCGTTGTGTTTGTTGGTGAACAGCTCACGGTCGATGGGTATAACATGAAAGAACTTGTTGATGGCTGAGGAAAAGCACCCATGCTGAAGTGCCATCGGTAGTCCATAATCTAGAGTAATTTATGGTTCTGTTCTCTGTTGTGTGGGAAATAAAATCCTGGACTCAAGTCACAAAGCCTAAATTTGTTTTACAAGCAGTGAACTTAAAATTGCTACTGACTTTGCTCTCAGGTCCTGTTGTCCCACAGCATTCTTGAGTCACACTGATCACAGACATTCTGACACAGTGAACCCCGTGGATCACACGACTCTGGGAAACTATGCATTGCACCAGCAATATTTAGGTTTGAACACAAACACAGAATAACAAATGGATCTTGGGTTCTGTCTACCAGAAAAGGAGATTTTTAGATGCAGTAAGACATAACTCTCCAGGTGACCTGCTCTTTGGTGCCTAGCTGGTTTTGGCATTTTAGAGCACAGAGGGTAAGTGGAATTAAATACACACAAAGTATTGCAAAGAGCACGGGAATGCATGTATTGTACTATAAAGATATTGAATGTCTCCTCAATTATGCACATTCATGCCAAGAGCTTCCTGAAGCTGTGGCTAGGCCGTCTCCCCACGCTTCCCCTCCTCCCCTCCAGCACCCAACCACTGCTGCCTTACTGCCTTCAACTCTACTGTGCCCTGGAAACTGGAAACGTTCGTCCAGCCTGCAACCACAGTGACAGGGCAAATAGAGAAACTGGAAACGGAGTGGTGTGGGTCACCAAAGAGGGTCCCCAAAGTACATGGGAGCGGTACCGAGCCACGAGAGAAAAAGCAGCATGGGAAAGGGCGGAGGGCTCTTCTGATTTTCGGTAAGCGATAGGATGCGCTCGTGCTGTTTCAGCCCAGCTGCTGAACCCAAGTTCTTAGGCACAACCACCGTGAGAAGCTCTTTTCACCACGGGTAAGTGAGCAAAGATGCTATGGCTTTTACTCCCTGCTGTAACACTTTCCTGAAATATAACAAAGGAAGGTATCTGGTAAGCTCTTCATCTGAGTAAAACTCTGCGTACAAGAACTACACCTTGTTATACACTGGTTGCCTCCCTTTGCTAAACAGGCTGAGGCTCTTCCACCTTATTTTCTTAACAAAATAATTTCAGATAGCTGCTAAACTAACATCCAACTCATCAGGAACATTCTCTGTGACAAAGCAATACACAAGTTAGGAAAAAAGGGAGAAGACTTCACCAAGAAAATAAAACTTCTTGGCTCAAACCACAACAAGAAGTCTTGCAAGTAAGCATGTAAAAACTCTGCTTACATTTATACTTGAAAAGAAACACAATCCCCAGTTATGGTCCTGGCTTGCAAGGTTGGCAGAACACAAATGTCTGCCGTGTAAATCTTTCTGAATGTTTAATGAATCTTGAATCCAAGTATTATTTTTAAGCTGCTTTGAAGCAGTTCAAGGAATAAGACTTGAATGTTCAAGAGATCCCTGGGACTGAAGAAATGTTTGAAGACACTAATGAGCCCTCAGTTGGAAAAGCAGAAACCTCTTCAGCAGAAAGTTTGCGCCTAACTCTGCCATTGTGGCACAGTCAGGATCCATTTACAGCGAAGTAAAGAATTCTAAATCACAGAATTTAGTCTGAAGTACTGCGGCGTTCCTTAAGGGTTTTTTGGGTTTGAAATTGTAACAGCCTTCAGTAAAGAAACTGCACAGGTATCCCCCAGTGTCATCGCAGCGACACCATTTATGTCATTCAGTTTGGAAATGTTTGCTCCAGAGAGATTCTGCTGAACAAGTAACTCCATTTACCTGTCTAAAATTACTACAATTAGAGGCATGACCAGCAGGGCAAGTGAAAGGATTGTCCCTCTCTACTCGGCTCTTGTGAGACCCCCATCGCCAATACTGTGTCCAGCTCTGGGTCCCCCAGCACAAGAAGGACATGGACCTGTTGGAGCAAGTCCAGAGAAGGACCACGAAGATGATCAGAGGGCTGGAGCACCTCTCCTGTGAAGAAAGGCTGAGAGAGCTGGGGATGTTCAGCCTGGAGAAGAGAAGGCTCAGGGGAGGCCTCACTGTGGCCTTTCAATGCTTAAAGGGGTCTTATAAAAAGGATAGAGAGGGACTCCTTACTTGGGTAGATAATGATAGGACAAGGGGCAATGGTTTTAAACTAAAACAGGGTAGATTTAGATTAGATAGTAAGAAGAAATTCTTGACTGTGAGGGTGGTGAGGCACTGGAACAGGTTGCCCAGAGAAGGTGTGGATGCCCCATCCCTGGAAGAGTTCAAGGCCAGGTTGGATGGGGCCCTGGCCAATCTGATCTAGCGGGTGGCATCCCTGCCCATGGCAGGGGGGTTGGAACCAGACCATTTTTTAAGTTCCCTTCCTACCCAAGCCATTCTATGATTCTATGACAATTATTATTCAGGGCTTGGAGAAACTACAGAAACTCAGCAATTGTTTGTATGAGTTCACCGGGTAAAGCATTTTGCTGCGTGAAGCATTAAGAGGATACTGCCTTTAAAGAACATTTCACAAGTTTTAAGTCAGCCCATGACAAGATTCTAGTTGCTGCTGGTCATAAAACTGCAAAATGTCCGTTTTGTCATTCAGCCACACTTGTTTCTCATTCTGAGACTCTGAGATGCAGCGTAAGCTTTTCTCAGTGAGACCGCAATTTATTTCCCCATCACATCAACTTACGATTTGGCTTTCAGCTGTGTAAATATCAAACGACCAGCTCCCTCACGCCTGGATCTTCGGTGGGGGAAAGAAGGAAAAAAAAAAGAAAAAAGAAAAGAATGAAGGAAACACTTGCAAGCCTCTAAAACAGATGTTCGGTTACATCAGCCATCTTAAAAAGATTAAGATACTGTGAATACCTTGCAACATACAGACTGCCACTGCATTTAAGCACGATCACCTCACTAAGCTTGAAAATTCACACTGGCAGAAAAGAGGAGTCAGGAGCGTTCCTTTCCATTCCTGGGTATTTAAGGCATCAAATAAAATTTGAGTCATTTGTATTTTTAGGATGCTAAACAAAACTTGATGGGAAGTGTTTAAAATCCAGTCACTGACCCTGAACATCTATTTGGGTACAGAGATCCATGTCCTTGGAAGATTAGAATCTTTACACTCTGCAACAGCGGGTCCAAAAAGGAAAAAAAAAAAAAAAAGTATTTAAGGGAGAAAATGAAAAAGGAATAAAATGACATTGCCACTGTTCCCGACCTTCCCGCACGACAGAAAATAAATTTCAAGCTTGCTTTCCACGACAGACCTTTAACATGGGAGTCTTAAGGATAAACATTAATTCTGGAATGAAAGATTTTTACTGTTTTTAACTTGCTTTGGTTATTTAGATATGTCAAAAAGCAATGTCTGGCTACAAACACAAGCCATCATGGCCCCAGCTCTCCTGCCCCTAAAAAGACTAGGGTCACTAGGGGGGGAGGAAGAAAAAGGAGAGTTATTGAGTTAATAAAATTTTAGATTTCTTGCCTTATTGACTTATAGCTTTGTGCTTAACTCGGGAAAAATTAATCTCTTTCAAAATGCACTTAATTATAATCAAATACCCATATCAATGTCTGTCACCACATCAGCACATCTGGCAGCAATGAAGACAAATTAACAGTAAGAGTCAGAAAATCTGGCAATATGATCAACCTAAGCACGCAAAATCCATTCTCTACACTTAGACCACCAGTGACTAAGGATGGATTAACTTCCTGTCTCTAATACTGGCGCCTAAATTAAAGGGAAATTGCATCGCAATCTGGGTACCAGGTTTCTGGCTACAAACAACAAAAAGCCCTTAGCTCAGCTCCAGCAGGCAGCAAAACCTTTGCTCTAGCTTCAGCCATGATGTCAGTGATGGCCCACTCCAGCAGCTGCTTTTAATTTAGTTTAAAAGAAGTGATTTGGCAAGGACGTAAGTTCGCACCTTCAAAGCAGACAGATGTAAAAAGCCAACATCCTGTAATATTAACCATTTTGGAGTCTTGCTGTTTTAATGCAGTGATGACAAGAGGATTCACAGCTTTTTTAAATAGTAGGCATCTGTACACAGAAAACCAAAATGCAGTGTTTTCACTTAGTTTTAATTACCATTTTATAGTAAGCAATCTTCTTTCTCTGACTTTGTACAGTTAAAGGCATTGGGTTCATTACTCCAAATTTAATCCAGCAAGAATTTACAATTGCTCAACTTGACTGAGCAACCAAATAAAGTGCAGATCTCATCTGTAACCAGAAAGGGCAGCTGAATAAGGATCAGAAGCATGAGTTAAACCAAAGAAAACATTATCTTGTACTTGGATTACCTTCTCATGTTGGGCGTGGAAGCGGTTGCAGAAGCAAAAAAGAGGGAGAAAGGGTATGGGAAAGCAAAGACTCGGGCATGCTCTGCATACTTGGCAAACACTTAACAACAAGCCACTTAGAAAAAGAGTGATGCTGCCAGGCAGACATCCAGTGCCTTTTTTTTTCTTCTTTAACTAAGTAGTGTGATCCGGATTTGTGCATCTACTGTGCCTTCCCTCCACCAGATGCACGCGCACTATCTGCACACAGGCACGGGCAGACTGTTGCTACTACAGCCTTGTGCACAGGAAAACTGAGAACACAGCACATGCATCTGACAGTGGGAATTCACGGAATGTGGACCATCTGCACACTTCTTTTGGCACAAAGAGTTTCAACCCACCTTACCAGCTACCCAGAGCTGTGGCATATCACACCCCCTCTTAGAACTGAACATATTTAACACAGTGAATTCAGAGATACAAGTCTTAGTCAAACAAAGGTGTAGACATGCAACAGAAGGCTCCTACAAATGCAACATTCCTCTATCTACCAACATAATTCACACTTTTCTTTCTTCATACACTAATGTGGGCCAGAGACCACATGGCAGCATGTTTTATTAAAAGTAATGTGCAAATAAGATGCATGATACCTGCAAAGAGCATGGAGTTTCCATTTGTAAAAAGGTACAAGTAACAGTACAAAATTAGAATGATTACTACTCGTTTCAATAAAATGAAGTCTGACATAGAAATACATATGCTGTATTATTTACACCATTAATTTACAAAAGATATTATTTGCATAAAACAAAGCTATAAAATACTTAGAAATATAGTATTTTTATAAGGAATGTTTTCCCTGTATAAAAACGTAGAGCATTTTGGCAATTATGCTTTATTTGAATAAAAATGCATTTATTTGTTCTGAATTCATAGCATCACGTGGTTTCTTTCTTCCCTTCTTCCTTTCCTTATTCCCTTTTTAAATAAAACTCCACACTGAGGTAGTAGTATGTCAAAGTGTTTCTTTGGTTCCAGAAATCAATGGCAGGTCCAAAAGGAGCTATGTATCCAAATCACAAGATTGGAAAGTTGAAGTCCTAAAGTTTTCAAAGGACTGTTTGTGAGTATAAATGTTATTTTCTCCTCTAGAAACCGTCCTTTCCTTTCCATCTTCGTATGCCTCTGCATTGAAGTCCAGTGAGGCATGAGGATTATTAGGGGAGGTTTTTGGCTGGCAATTTGCTGGTTGTCTACAACTTGAAAGAGAGTCCAGTTGAGGCCTCCATAATGGCTTTCCAAATGTTCCTGAAAGACAGTAAATGAGTAAGTACGTATAGAAATACTGATGCTAACAGTTTTGTGTCTCACTAAGGGCTGCACGTTAGAATGCAAGCCAAGGATCGACACAAGCTGAAGTTCACCAAAGTTCCATTTTACTTATCTGTTGTTTTACTCGTTAAAAGAAAACATCCGTGTGATCGCAAGCATAAGGCAAGATTGTGCCACCCAGGACACTAAAAGCATTTTCAAAGTAAATGTATAGCCACACACAGCTTCATTACTTTTGTTTTCATGACTACTCCTCCCATGCCCGTTTTCCTTCGAGGAGGGTGGTGAGGGAGGAGACAGACACACAGACTAAACTGCAAACACATCACCAGACACCTTGTAACGTAAAAGTCAGAATGAACTTTCAGTTTGCGTCTTCTGTGAACAAACGGCACGTGAAATGTGCCATGAAATTCAGCAAAAATAAAATTAAAAAAGAAGAAAAAAGCCCAACATGTATGAGATTATACAACATCCTCCTACTGCGCAATCTGAATGCTTAAACAATCTTTTTCTGGCTAGCACCTCTCATCAGCAACAAAGGTCCCCCCAAATTCTCCATTCACACCTGTTCATCTCTCTCTGCCCACAACTGGCGAGAACAGACGTAGTCCAAAAAGAATTAGGCATTTCAGTTGAACCTTTATTAATAATTACCTGGATTCACTAGCTACAAAATAATTAGTGTGCCTGTCACTCTTCACCACTGGGAAGGTATTAGCATCAACCCCTCTGCAAGAGGGTCTTCTCTTTTCTCACTGAAGATACAGACATTATGACTTGCAATGGCTGTGACACTCAGAAGACTTCTTTTCAGAGGATAACATGCCACAAGCTGATTTTGAAGAACTTAGCTTTTATTAATAACTCAACACTACAATCATTAATAAATTTCGCACCCAAAAAGCCATACTTCCAAGTTTTGCTTAGTTGCTAGAAGCAAAAGTCTCACGTAAAACTGTAATCTGAGAAGTTACTAAAAATGGGTTTGGACAAGGTCCATATTTCCATCAATGATTTGCAGAGCAATTTTGCTCCTAACACAATATGAAAGGGTGTGCCTCACAGCTCCAAAACTACAAATGAATCGTGTCTTATAAAAAAAAAAAAAAAAAAAATCCAAGCTGTGAACTTTCTGGCTTATGCATTGACAGTGATTTTCATGCCAGCTGTTGTCTTCATTGTGATCATACAGGCAAAAGGAGGGCTGAATTTGAAGACAATGATGCTGACTTAAGTGAATCCACAAGAAATCTATCAAGACTTCTTCCACATCCACCAACCCCAAGATCTAACCATAGGCTCTTTGGGTGAAGAATGCTAACCATTATGAAGCATCCAAGGAAACGATGATGCAAGTTGGGTGGGGTACTAGCTCAGAGAACTGACACACACACACACACACAAAAAAAAAGTAGCTCTGCATAGATTTTTAGGGCAGAAAGGGGAATATGAGCCCTTGAGGTTGCATTAACTCCTGGGTATACCACATAACAGCAGAACTGCTTTCTGCAGGAGACGTGTGGTAAAGCCCTATCTGCACAGTCCCACCACAGCAGTAGTGGCAGGCAGCCAGGAGAACGTGTGTAGTCCCAGGGCCTCTGCCAGATGTCATGGCATCTGCAATGTTTTACAGTCCAAACATCTGGCTTTCGAAGGGGGAAAACTTCAGAGCTTGTACCTCCCTCCCCGCCCCCTGAGAACAAAGAGCCCAGTGATGCACATTCTCCCCCCGGGTCCCCTCACACAGCCAGCAGACCCAGGCCTTGATCAACTTTGCTGACACCAGCCGTGAGACAATCCACGGTACCAGGGTTGCACTTGGCGCTCAAATATCACAGGGATGAAAGTAGTATGTGGGCTTGTATGCAGTTTAAACCAACACCCCAAATTTAGGGAGCTTCAAAGGTAAAGCAACGCTTTCCTCCTTCCCCCTCACCTCTCCCTACAATCTGGATTGAAGTTGTAAACCCTAAGTTAAGCTTCAGGAACTCTTTTGTCATACATACCACAAGAAAAGATGACAAAGGAGGTGTACAGAGGGCATTTTTCTGCAGTGCCTTACTTTGAAGGGTAAATAGTTTTGGCTCACTATGCTATGCAATAGATCCTCTGGAGTTCAAGTCTCCTCACCTGCCCTGAGCCCTCCTGGGACCCTGCACACCTTCTGCCTGTCAGGCAAAATTTCTGGTATGCCTGAAGTTTGTTAAGGTGTATTTAAGTAAGTATCCTAACATTTATGGAAATCTGCCCGCTATATTAAGACAAAAGATAAGAATCACAGCACTGATGAGATTTTTATGTAACCATGAGCTATTAAGATCTCCTGGTAATCTAAATATGCTCATTACACAGTTCTACTGTAATCACTTTTCTGTTCCTGAATTTCAAACATTTCATACGTTGTATCTAATGGTCCTTAGAAGTCATGTTTCCTGAGAAGCAGCAGAGAGCTCACAGTTACACCCAGAGGGGAACCACCTCACTGGACTACCACATTTGACCTGAGGACAACTTCGATATATGTCAATTCTGCTTCCGACCAAGCCCCAAACTGCTCCCTTTGTAACATGGGACAGGGCCCATCTCCTAGCTACCTCCTGTAGGATCCAGAGGGCACCCTGAGTTCTGGGGTATCCAACTGTCCTCACGCACTGCAGTGGAGACAAATCGAGCCTACACATACAGGTCAGTTGTGTGAGCCTTAAAAAAAAATAGATACTGCAGTATTGCAGGTTACTCAGGGAGGAAGAGGGGGGAAGAAAACAAAAACACAAGAACACACGTAGAACGTCAAGGACAACTGTGAAACTGCCTTTCCTCAGAGAATTCCTGACTCTCCTCTTCTCCTTTCTAAAGTATTTATATTCCACTTGCTGTATTATCTTACTAAATTCACAAACACCAGCAAAAAGAAGCCCATGCAAAATTGCACAAAATTATTTTCTTCACAATGCTAGCTATATGAGGATCTAAACACTACTACAGAACTACCTATTGTAGGAGTGGGAAAGAAAAAGCTGAGAAATCAGTTTTGCTTAGTGCTGGAAATAGAGAACAAGGCAGCAAGGATACCAGCAGCATGAATAAAGAACAATAGGTAGAGCATACCCATGAAAGTGCTGTTACTGATAACAGATGAGGGTTCCAAACTTCTGTTTAAATCAAATGTGTCCAAGTTCAGACTTTTGCTTTTTAGTCCAGTTCCTTCATTTGGAGTATAAATGGAGTTAATCAATTTGTTACTTGTAGCCTGCATCCCAATTATGCCAACACACTGATCAAAGGTATCTTCCAGTGGCGGTGAGTATTGATAGAATTCCTTTTTCTTTAGATATCCAGACTCATAAGGGTCCAGGCACGCTGTTCTTTGGTCAGAGCTGCAACCTAAAGAAAATGAAAAATTGTTTTTACATAGATTCATCACAGTGCAAGATCAAATTAGGACTAAACTTTGCCCACCCCCAACTTACTTGCACTGTATGCTTCAAAGGCCTCAGCGCCATATGCGTTTCCTTTTAAATACAAAGTCCCCGAAGTCCCCAGATAGTGGCATAGGAAGGGATCTGCCACAGCCTCCAAGTCTGCTTCACTGCCGTTATCTAGATGGCAAATGCCTTAAAAATAAAATTGACATGTCAGCATATGGTCTCTTCTTAAGCTTCAGCTTACGGTTTCTTAAGTTTTGCTCTTTTAAGAAGCCTGTCTGTTCAATGAAATTTCATAGTGTATTTAGAGCTTGCTTAAGTTTAACCTAACCTTTTGACGACAACTCCAATTCTAGCAAGTGCTCAATTAATTACCTTGACAGAGAACGAGTCACAGTTTGCTTCATTATACAGTTTCTGGCTAACAGAACAAGCCCAGTCACGGCAATCAGAACCAGGGACTGACTTTCTCTCAAGCACTGGAAGCCAGGGTCATGCTCTCTTGCACAGCCACCTTTCAGTGTGCAGAGCGCTAATGAGAAAAGTCCCAGGTGGAAGAGTCACAGGAGTCACTCAAACAGCAATGCTGACTTTCACCTCAATGGTTCCTGAAAGTTGTGGACATGGTCTGTGGTTCTTGCTCCACAAAAAGGCAAAAGGCTACTCTTCTTGCTACCCTACAACTGCTCTACTCCCACCTCCTCCAACTCCTGACTGCATCTCAACCCAAACCCCTCCCCAGCAAGGTGCCTTTTCCTCTGTAAACAGGTATGTTCTGGATTCCCTGGAGCCAGATGTACAAATACTTAAGTACTGCAGCTTTTAACTTGCAGTCACTTTAAATCCTTTATTGACTTGACCCTAATGACTTTTTTAACAGGGAAGTTTAATCAGTTATATTATACTAAAGTTACACTGGTATTACTACTCATCCCTGCATTCCATTACAAGCATCCTTTTCAAGCTATAGCAGAGGAAGACACGCTGTTGTAAATCCTTTTGGACACTCTGATCTGGAAAGGTGAACATCAGTTTAAATTTACCTTTGAACCTAGAGAAAACCTTCGTGATTTAAGCAAAGCCATAACCTCATTCGGATGACCAGAACCAAATTTCTTTTATTACCTCATTGAGCCAATCCTAAGCAATAAATTTCACACGCTCTCCAACTTCAGTGAAGATGTTTACTTAGTGTTATTTCTATTAGTTCGAAAGACAAAAGCCAAACTGCAGCTACTCGAGCAATATGGAAAGTCTGCTTAACATTTTAAACCTACCACTATTGTCTCTCTGCTGCAAGAAATACCCTCCTACAGAAGATGTGAGGAACTGATGATGACTGCCATTTTCAGATGAACCGTATCCATCCTGCCTTTCAGCCAGTGTCCCCTGGGATGACAGGTAACTTGGAATGTCAGCAGGCAAATTTGTTTCATCTGTGGGGTAGCAAAACACACCAAAGCCATCAGCATACTTTAGAGTTTGCAGAAGCATTTTTTGAACTTGTCAGCAAAGTGCTGGAGGTAACAAGCAATTCACTCTTCTGACTCTGAGTCAAAGCACACAAACATTCCTACAATAAAGTCATTGCAAAGCAACCACAAACATTTTTGTACCTTTCCAAGGCAAACCTTCAGTTTACACACCTGTATTTGTGATGCTGCAATCTTCGTTTCTCCTTCTGGTGTGGTAGATGATGACCACCCACACCAAGGAAGTCCCCACCACACAGCAAACCACAGCTATGATCACAATGCCAACTGTGGCCCATCCATCATCATCAAGCGATGGGGCAATGTTTTGAGGAGAATCACAAGTGGGAGTAGGAATTACGTTAAGACGGATGTTGCCTCGCTCTGTTCCAAGCGTATTAGACATTTCACAAGTGTATTTCCCAGCATCTTCTACATCTGTATCCACAATAATTAGCAACTGATTGCCTGCAGCAAAGAAATGTCTTTCTGTCACCACGAGAGGGCTGTCATCCTTAGTCCAGTTCAGTCGGGGTGGAGGGCTACCACCAGCAATACACTGCAAGACCGCAGTTTCACCTTTTGTTACAGTTCGATCCAGTAAAGGCCGCAAAAATGATGGTGTTTCTGAAAAGAAAGCATAAGCCTTTATTTTAAATGACCTTGTGAGAATGGGAACATGTCCCTTTGCTTCACAGCTCAAGAGGAAAAGCTAAATTAAATGCATCAGTAAGGCCTAATGAAGCTTACTCTCATTCTCAGAAAAAACACATTGAAGGAATTTGAACTCAGAGCCTGCAGTTTGCTTGTCAATTGATCAGACCTAGACGCTTGATTACCTTAGAAGGTAAAAAGGCCAAATCATACATGCTGAAGATTGCAGAGAACTAGATTTAAAATGGTTAAAAAAATGTCAGGAAATTGAAAGTTAAACAAAATATCCTGCCTCTAAAGAAAAATAAAAACCCCTTTTCTTCCCCCTCCCCCGCATATCAGACACTGTATACACACTGAGAACGTAACTGACTTTTATTATTTTGCACTGTAACAGTGATTGTGTGCTAGAGTATGTATTTCTAATCTATAACTATCTGCCGATAGAAACTATTTCAGAGTATTTTTATTTCTATACAGAACTTTCATACCAACGCTGGTTTTAATCAGCTGATGATTTTGTAAGTGCTCAGCAACAGTTCTGTTCAAGGAGGTTATGCCATCAAGGATTGCCGCTGCCTTACCTAGTACCGTTAATGTTGCGTTAGCTGAAATGCTTCCAGCAGTGTTTTGAGCTGTACAGCTATAAACACCTGTGTCCTCGATCTTTACATCAACAATGAAGAATACATCATCCTCAGGCATGACATGCATGCGCCTCTTGCGCGCTGCAGGAAAATCTGTTCCACCATCTTTCTGCCAAGCAATCTGTGGGACAGGATGCCCAACCGCAGCACACTCCAAACGTGCCATTGCCCCAGCACGAATCGTTAAGTCCATTGGGATCTTTGTAAATGAAGGCAGCACTAAAGAAAAGTTAGTGACACCAAAATGAGTAAGTGAAACACACTTTTCATTTTTTTGCACAGCATATTCTTAACACTCTTCTTGGGCCTAAAAAGGCAGCAGAAGTATACAACCTAAATTTATCAGTAGCCAAAGAGAAAGGGAGGGAGCTGTGAAGTATGTGAGACCGCCTACATCAAAATCTCATTTTTGCTAACAGCCTCTTAAATGACCTTTCCATAGTACCCTGAAATAGATATATGCTTACCTCCTGTGAACAAAAGATTAATATTTTCCCACCTTGTTACATGGATTTTGTCAGATTTACTATGAATTGGGTCTGTTATTTGTTTTTTCCTACACTATGGTTCAGCACAATGAGGCCAGATGTAAAACTGAATCGTGATCTTGGAACTAGATACATTTTAAGAAATAATCTCAGCTTATTAAGGGATCTTCTAAAAGATGCAGATGATGAGAATGGACAAAACTGTGTTTACGTATCTTGATTAAAATAATTTTACTTTAAGTCCACAAGCAAAAAGTAACATACTTACTGTTTACTGTAAGCTTGGCTTTGACAGAGTAGGATGAACCAAAATGATTTGAAATAACACACTGGTATTTCCCTTCATTACTGAATTCCACATTGCGCAGTCGAAGGATGGTAGTGTACTCCATCACTTCACCGCCCTGTGCCCGGAGGTGTGCATAATTCTCCATTTCAGCATCTTGCAGTAATTCATTGTCTTTCTTCCATGCAAAAGTCATCGGGGAATCACTGCTGCTGGCTGCTGAACACACAAAACTCAAATTGGAGCCTTTGATTGCTGACTGGGTTTCTGGCTGGACAGTGATCTGTGGTTTAGGAAAATCATCTGCACAGAAAGGAGAAAAAGTAACACAGACAAAGAGAGTAAGAAATACATGTGAGGCCCAAGGACTCTATTTAGAAAGAGTTTTTAAGTCTTGTTTTATAGGTTGGAGAGAAGAGTCAGATTAAGTATTTACAGAATGGACACATAATGCTTTCATTTTAAATTTTGCTAGCCTTAGGGCATTTAAAGATGCCATACTTAGGAGTTTATTGTGCCAAGTCACCTCGTATTGAACAGAAAACACATTTAAAAGCAGACTGTGTGTACAGTTTGTTCTACAGCGGCACTAAAGAGGAGAGAACTACCACCCAACATCCGTAAGACTTAATCTGAATGTCAGTCATGAAGCCTACCCTTCATCTTCACACCACCTCAGGCTGCTGTGAGTTTTTCTTTATTGAAAGCATAGTTCTTCTGCCATCAGAAACTGCAAGTTAAAGTCGAGGGTTTTCCCCAAACCCACAAAAAACCAATCACGTACAGAAGTCATTGCTCCGGTGATTTTTGGCTGTTCGGTCCACCTTACAAATGCAGCAGCGCTGCAAATCCCTTACGCAGGGCAGCACAAAAGAATTTCAAGAGATTAGTTTCTGGAGGTCCCTTTACTACTGGAAAGTTACCTTCAAAGTGCCATTTTGTGAGTTTACAGAATTAGTTGCCTTCTGAATTATTTATTCTGTCAACTGTGTGTACGATGTGTGTACAAAAGGATCGGGCAATTAAACACTTGGTCTCCCAAAAGCAAAAGCCTCAGCGTAGTCCCAACTTTAAAGACGCCTCCTACCTCCTGACAAAACCACAGGCCCAAACTTCACCGGCACTGCAGGAAAATCCCCAGGCCCCCAATACTCCTTACTGCAGACCCTGCCCGCACTGCCGAGTCAGGTTTTAGCTAGTTGCCCTGCCTCTTTATGTCTCTCTTGTTTGGAAACAACATACGAGGGTCAAAACATTACTTCCTTGAAGAACCTCCACACTGCTTGTTGCAAAAGAAAATGAGATGTGCAGACAGCCTGAAGCTGAGCTGCCTGCAGAACACTTGCAAGTCTGGAGCTGTGCTCCAGTGCCAGAGCAACACAGATCTTCCAATGTGAGACCCTAACATGGGCCTTAAATGCCTCCCAGCCCATTTGGTTTTCATGCTTCATGCCCATGCCTTAAGTCCTCTGTGACAAACTATATTTACAAATAGTTGCAAACTACTTTTGCAAATTCAGTTAATAGTTATCCTGTGCAACGTCAGCAAAAGTAAGTAAAACACTGTAAATACGTAAATGAGCCTGGTGAAAGGACAGGTGAACATACTTCATTCTGGTTTAGTTGTACCATCAATAGAATTATAAAATATTTTAAAATCTTAATTATTTGGCAGGAAGCAGAAGCTGATTCGGGAAGGGTCACTCAAGTAAGCAGATACTACAGAACACAGGACAGGAGAAGACAACATTTTTGTATACTACTGTATATTCTGTGCCTGCTTTCCCACTGAAAAAGGGGTATGAGTGACAACAGTAAAAATTAAGCAGTCATATTTGCTATGAGGACAGTTACTGAGAAGATAAATATGGTTACTGTTTTGGCTCCAAAAAATATAAAGTTTGAATTTTCTTGTATGCAACAAAAATACATGAAGTCCAGTTAGCTTTCAATTTCCTGATATTTTCAAAGTTTCCACTCAATGTATCAGAGTACTCAAACACAAATCTCTACTCGGAATGCTTAGCCTCACTTTACTTTAAACAGAGAACATAACATATAGGTGGTAATAAATGTTACTGAACACACAGAGAAATTTCATTTTTAAGGCAGATGCTATCACCTCAAATTCCCAAGTTTTAAAATACTATTATTTTACTAGTATTTACTATTTGGTGCCCTGAGACACAAAATTTCAGTAGCGTAACTGTGGTAATCAGATGATTTAAAATACTGTTTATATACAGGCAATAACTTACATGGTCCATATAATTTTTAAAGTAGACAACAAGCGCACATAAAAAAGATCAGAACTGAGGCCAGTATGGCCATTTTACCTTCAAATTTTCTCAGCTCTGGAATAAGCTCAAGACTGATAAAGTATGATAATAATTGTATTGGGTTTGCGTGGCAAGGTTTGGGTAGCAGGGGGACTATAGGGATGGCTGCTGTGAGACGCTGCCAGAAGCTTCCCCCCATGTCTGACAGAGCCAATGCCAGTTGGCTCCAAGATGGACACGCAGCTGGTCAAGGCTCAGCCCATCAGTGACGGCGGCAGCACCTCAGGGATAATGTAGTTCAGAAGGGAAAAAAAAACACCAGGAGCAATTGCAGCCAGTGAGAGGAGTGAGAATATGTGAGAGGAACAACTCTGCAGACACCAAGGTCAGTAAAGAAGGAGGGACAGGAGGTGCTCCAAGCATCGGAGAAGAGATTCCCCTGCAGCCCCTGGAGAAGACCATGGTGAGGCAGGCTGTTTCCCTGCAGCCCATGGAGGTCCATGGTGGAGTAGATATCCACCTGCAGCCGATGGAGGACCCTACGCAAGAGCAGGCAGATGCCCAAAGGAGGCTCTGACCCCGTGGGAAGCCCACGCTGTAGCATGCTCCTGGCAGGACCTGTAGCCCTGTGGAGAGAGGAGCCTATGCTGGAGCAGGTTTGCTGGCAGGACTTGTGACCCCATGGGGGATCCATGCTGGAGCAGTCAGCTCCTGATGGTTTGCACCACATGGAAGGGACTCATGCTGGAGCAGTTCGTGAAGAACTGCAGCCTGTGGGAAGGACTCATGCTGGAGAAGTTCATGGAGGACTGTCCACGGAGGGACCCCACGCTGGAGCAGGGAAGAGTATGAGGAGTTCTCCCCCTGAGGAGGAAGGAGCGGCAGAGACAACGTGTGATGAACTGACCACACTCCCCATTCCACATTCCCCTGTGCTGCTGGGGGGGAGGAGGGAGAGAAGTCAGGAGTGAAGAAGGGAGGGGTCGGGGGAGGTGTTTTAAGTTAGCTTTTATTTCTTATTATCCTACTCTGATTTGATTGGTAATAAATTAAATCAATTTTTTTGCAAGTCAAGTTCATTTTGCCTCTGACAGTAACTGTTGAGTGCTCTCTCACTGTCCTTATCTCATCCCACGAGCCTTTCCTTGTATTTTCTCTCCCCTGTTCAGCTGAGGAGGGCAGTGACAGAACAGCTCTGGGGGGCACCTGGCCTCCAGCCAGGGTCAACCCACACATAATTTACAGATAAGATGCAATTTTTGTGTTTGATTAAGTTTGCCAAAAATATGTGTCACTTAAAAATGATAGTTATCCAAACAATAACCACCTTTTAAATCTAGAGGCATGTACATTTACCACCACTAACTATTAAGCTTTCCCTTGCATGCTACACTATGCACTACGTAAGCAAGCTGTTCATGAAACTAAAGTCAGAAAACTGTCACTCCCCATTTTGTACAAAGCCACAAGCCTTGAACATCTACATCGCAGCTTGGGAACACAGAAGAAAGTGTTAACAAGTACTAAATCCTTTCCATTTTATTAGAGAAATCAAAACATACCAAAGAAACCGCAACAAAAATCAATGCATTCAGCAAAATTTGTTCTATGGAATGAGGAATAAAGGCTATACTCACCACAGACAAACCCATCCAGGCTGACAGCAAAAATACTTCTCCCTTTTAGCAGCTGAGGATGGGCACAACTGGCATTTACAAAGCTCTGGAAATTGTTCTCTGACATCCACTGTGGCAGCCATTTTAACTGGCAGTCACACAACAGACTTGATGTGTTTAAGTGCCTGGAAAAACAAACCAAAACGATTACCTTCAAAACGTATTTGCTTGTTTTTTCTGTTTGTAATGCAGATCTGCATAAGCACACGTCAGTAACAAACCTACATTTTTAGGCTAAATACGTGTATCAGAAGAGAAGGACAGTAATATTATTAGTCTCAATGTGGTGACACCATTGTCATGACTCCTACATTCTACAAAGAAGACATGTTATCCCAAACTCCAAGTTTCCGCTACAAATATGAGTCCAGGCAGTCAGGCATGTTTGTAGTGTCTTGGGTACAAAACTCCACTCAGCAGTAGCACACACAGAATGGGCACGTAGAACAGTCCAGAAGGGAGGTGCTCTGGAGGTTAACATAAAAAAATTCTGACAATTTCATTCCCTCATTTCCATTTCAGTCAGAATTTATCTTGAGGAAGATATTTAAAGATGGGAGTGGGGAGACAAAAAATAGTCAAGTGTGGAAATAACAAGCGCAGAACTGGTCATCAGCTTACCTAACCTATGCGAATAGCTACATTCACAGTGGGGGATAAAAGAATAAGAAAGCAAAGGGATATTCTGTAAAGCATCTAGAATCAGGAATTGAAGTAGGAATCGTCCTCAGTTTTGGCTGAAAACTCAGAATCACCTCTAAAAAAACCACAGTCAGCAATAAAATTCCTCTTTTCAAATATTACCTATTCCTGGAGGAAAAGCAAAAATAATTTATGGATTCAGGGAGAATAGAATAGAATCATTAAGGTTGGAAGTGACGTCAAGGATCATCTAGTCCAACCGTCCCCCCACCACCTATTACCCACTAAACCACGTCCCTAAGTACCACATCTAACCTTTCCTTAAACACCCTCAGGGATGGTGACTCCACCACCTCCCTGGGCAACCTGTTCCAATGCCCGACCACCCTTTCCGAGAAGAATTTTCTCCTCATCTCCAACCTGAACCTTCCCTGGCGCAACTTGCAGCCATTCCCCCTTGTCCTGTCACTAGTTATCTGCGAGAAGAGGCCGACCCCCAGCTCAACACAACTTCCTTTCAGGTAGTTGTAGAGGGCAACAAGGTCTGCCCTGAGCCTCCTCTTCTCCAGACTAAACAAGACCAGTTCCTTCAGCCGCTCCTC
>VWZZ01007095.1:89200-120918 GCA_013399095.1 Psophia crepitans | reverse complement strand
CTGCCTGGGGTTGTTGTGGCCAAAGTGCAGGACGCGGCACTTTGCCACATTAAACCTCATCCCGTTGGCCTCTGCCCAGCGATCCAACCTGCCCAGGTCCCTCTGCAGAGCCATCCTACCCTCCGGCAGAACAGCTTTAAACATAAATGAAGACATGCCAGTTCTTGATTTTTATTTTTTTTTAAGAAACAGAAGAGCATATCTGTGCTCTTTTCTCACACTAACACTGTATGGATAAAACCGAGTGATGCCAGCTCACCAGTTCACATTGAGATGAAATAGGTCATCTTTCACTGACTTTCTACAGGCATTCCTGTTATTCTTAGGAGGCAGAGAAACCACAGCGTTTTTTGCTACCCTGATGCAGTGGGTATCTGTTACATTATTTTCAGATTTACTGTCTAAGGGCCTCAGAACAGAACTCCTAGAGGCACATTTATACTAAATAATCTTAGTTCTGGGAAAGTACTTTCTGCCATCTGTCTACATCTTCCTCAGACATAAGGATGTCTACCAAGTGTTCCAAGAAAAGTACAGAAAAAACACCCCAACAAATCTTGAACAGTTATCTCATTGAAGTGTTCAGTCTGGTATCTTGTAGCATCTTACACCTCCTGGAGCAGTGTTAGCCTGTCATTCCATCATGTTTGATCACTCTTCAAATCATCTATATCAATCCCTAATTGTCAGCACTGTGTTCCCACCGCTCTTCTTGTGCCAAATCTAGCAACTGCCCTGCAGCTGGCTGAGCGAGTTCAGCAAACTAATCAAGCAATACTCCCGATCCAACTCAAGGAAGAGGAACGGCAGAAAGCCCCTGGCTATGGGGAGACACATGGCTGCTGCTTTCTAGAGCAGCTGCAGCTACACCAGGATACCGGTAACATTAAACTGAACTTTGAACGGACAAAATATTGTCCAGATACAAGAAAAAAATATTTTACAGTATGAACAATCACACACTGGAACAACCGCCTCAGGGATGTAGTGGAGTTCCCAGTAGCAGAGGTTTTCAAGACACGACTGGACAGGGTGCTAGATAATCTCATCTAGGCTCCCTTTTCCACAAAAGGTTGGACCAGACAACCTTTTTAGGCTCCTTCCAACCTGAGCTGTTCTGTGATTCAGTGAAATACACAAGGCTCCTCATTACTTTCTCTGTGGCACATGGAGTAATACCATAAGACGAAGTAGAATGCCAGCTGCTAGGGTGATACTTGATAGGAGTCTGGAGAACACAAGTTAAAAGCTCTAGACAAGCTCCAGGAAGTTTCTACTCACAGTGAGAGCAACATCTTTTTGCTATTCTGTAGTTTGTTAACATTATCCATAGAGCAACTGAAAGAACAGATCTCACTAGAGAAGGGTAATATGATCAGAGGAGACATATATGCAAGAAGAAGAATTTGGTGTGCTCAAAATACAACAGTGACAGCGTTTTTCTGCACTGATCAAAAAGAGGGTAAGCGGACAAGAAAGCCCCCAAACTCACTAGAAGAATACACTCTTCCCGGTGACCGCTTCATGACTTCTCTGAAGATCTGCCCCTTCGCTACTACAGGATAGAAGGACCCAATTACAAGCACTGACAACCAGGTCTTTACAAAAGAATTACAGCACTGCATTTCACTGGTCCAGTAAGCTTTAGCTCAGTGATAGCACTGCTGATCTTATAGCACTTTACATCAAAGTCTCCCTTATCTAATACCTATTAGAGATCAGCCAATTTAAAATAAGGACTCTAGACACCAAATGTAGCAGAAAATGAATGCCTCCTATCCTACACTATCTCACTTAAATACAGTCATCACGTAAAAAATAAAAAAGACAAAACACTGACATACCCTTTTACTTGAGTTCAGAGAGATTACAGTGGGAGTTTATCACTGCATTAGGCAACATCTTACAAGGTTTTTATTTATATATTTATATGGATTTATAGATTTAATAGAGATGATGTCTTTAGATAGAAACTTACAATTCTTTGAGTTTCTTCATTTGTGAAAATGCATTTCCTTGAACTGACATAATTGCATTGTCACTTAGATCTCTAGAAAAAAAATGAAAATAACATTAGAGGAGGAAAAAGTAATTTATGAAACTGGATGCATTTAAGACACAAGGAATAGTTTGCTACCTTAGTAATATACAAAGAATCCCCTAGCTCAAATACTAGAGAAAAAGGATTAAGGACTTTTATAGCATGTGTAATATGCAACGCTTTCTGCATTGATTCCAAAATTCATATTCAGCATATCTCCACAATAAAAGAAACTTCTCAAGATTGCAGTAGCAACCAGGGTAAGAGTATTTCATTAAAAGTTGTAAATAAAGTTTGTTAATTCTACTTTTATTTCAATTAGTATCAAAATTCCTTTTATCGAGCATTGCGTTAAATGTGAATTTCTACTACTTACAGGTGTTCAAGTGCATCCAAACCAGAAAATGCTTTCTTTGTAATGGATCTAATCCTGTTTCCTTGGAGTATCCTGAAAAATACAGATACATGATGTAAAAAAAATGCAATACAGTGGAAGCATTTTTTGAGCTTTTATTTCTAAACTGTGACTAATATTCACCATTCAACCTTCCCCAATGCAGCAAAATGTCTCACCTTTAAAAGATACCCATTCATTCCCCTTGAGTAAACATCTAGATTTTACAATGATTTCAAAAGATTTTTAATGTGTACAGTTCAGCGACATGGATTATTCTAAATGCATACACATAAGCATCTTTATATTTCATAGACGTGCATCTGAAAATTTCAATGGAATGAAGCCACTTCTACTGGGTGATGCATTACTTTATCAAGACTATCCCTGTCACTATCCCTTTGCAATGTAACATGCTTATCACTTCCTATTATAAGAAATCCTCATTCTTTGAGAAAGAATAAATAGTAATAATATTTAATAATATTTCCATAAATAGTAATAATATTTAAAATATTTCAGATTAGTTTGACTTGAAAAACCTGGCATTTCTTTTACAGAAAAGGAACATTTTATAGAGAACAAAATTATAAGGGAGGGGAAAAACTAATCTCAGCTATGGAAAATACAACATATTTTCCATACTCCAAATATAAGTGTTGGTCTTGTCCCTTGAAACACACATCATATAATTTTTTTAAGGAATGATGAGATGCAAATACTGTAGCAATACTCACAGCTTCCTAAGTTTATCTAGGCCAGAGAAGGCACCATTCATATCTTCAATAGTCCATGATATTTCATTGTTTTTCAGATCCCTGTTTAAAGCGAGGAAAGCAAATCAAACCACAAGAGCTATTAAAGAGATCAAGGTACATACTTCTTCAAGAGCATATATTATTTAAAACAATTTCTAAAATAGCTTTCTGGTAGGTTGTTTTTCATTTGTTTGGGTTGGGTTTTTTTGTTATTTGCTTTTTTAAGAGAAGCTTTTCCTGATTAACTATTTTATTTCAATTTTTACTGAGAGACTTTGAAGATTACTAGTACTTTTTCAAATGATAATTAAAAACATCACAAACCCAACAGTTTTAAGAATCATTAGAAAACAAATCCACATTCCTCTACAAGGGTATTCGGGTACAGAACTACCATAAGAGAAGGAGTGTCATAAGAAGGGAAGGGATCAACTGTTGGCCCTCCGAAACAAAATACACTCATGCCTTTTTAAGTTCATAATATCAACACACAGAGAACACAGAGATTTATTGATTAATCACTTTTACATTCTGCAACATCCACAACACTAACTTAATTCTCTGTGAAGCATAAAGAGACAAGAGATTTGTGAAAATAATGGCGTATCAATAAAGAATCAACAGAGTAGGGCTAGAGGAGAAACCAAAATCTAGAAGTCTAACAATTCCTAGACACCTCACAACTCTCTGACTTTCCCTCCTCATGACTGATAGCTCTCTTTATACTTAAAAAACAGCATACACCTCTCTGAATTTCTTCTTTGTTAGATGCCCAAAGTGTGGGTATGTGATCAAATCCCTGAAAGTAAAATGTGAGCACCCTTTTCAAAGCCTAGAGGGAAAGGCAAACATTTCATTCATCTGGCTAACAGATGGGCCAATGGTATGCAACTGGAAGATTTTAATTAATTTTAATGTATTTAGATTAATTTCTTTCTTTCTTTCCCTTCCATTAAGAAATGCTTTTTCAAACAAAGCTCAAATGCTTAAAGCAATTGCTCAGTCATGACAAGCATCAGCATCCATAGTAATACATAGTTTTGAGTTTTGTCTTCTTATTTCTACCATGAGGGAAAATGTTGATTCAGTTAAGACACAACTATGATCCAGATCCCTAAAGCTGTGGGTAGCAGCGCTGCTTGCTGCCTTGCAATGGAGACACACTTTTCCCATAATAATGTTACTGAAAGTTTGTATCGTAATTACCACCATCCATCGTGCACAATCTTAACAAAAGAGGAAGTCCTCCTTTCCCCAACTATTCTGAAAAAAATCCTACTGTAAGAAAAACACAGGCTGATCTGGGAAAGTTAACAAAAGATTACTGTATATTTCATAAGGGGAAAAGAAAGAAATATAAACACTGAGGATTTTTCTTAAGGATTTTTTTTACCTTAAAAAATGAGTTTGTCAACTTACAAAGTCTGTAGACTGGAAAGTCCCCGGAAGGCACAATCGGCAATGTAGTTTATTTTGTTGTTTCCTATGTACAGTCCAACCAGAACACTTAAACCAACGAAGCTTGAATCATCTAACCTTGCTAAGTGATTGAATGTCAAATCTCTGCATATTCAAGGAAAAAAAAAGTATTTTAATGTTTGTGTTGCAGGGCTTATGACTCAGTTTGACCCAGGTGAACTTTCGGGGCCAGGAGGGAGAAAGTTTTTTCCCCTTACAACTATCACAAAACCAACTACACCATTTTCATCACACAGCTTCTGTATCATTTTGGATAATTCACAAATTACTGGAGAATTAATTTCCTTAATTTGAAAATGACTGTGTTACAGTTTAAGTACAACTGCCACAGTGAAATGAAGCAGTCATGGTTGGCTTCAACTTCTTTCAACAAAATATAACTGTCCCACATACAAAAAAGTTGTTGTCACCTTGGAAACTCTGTTATGAAAAATTCACAGATCAGTGGTAAGAAGCTCATGCTTTGGCATGTACCCGGCTTTCAAAACTGGAATAGAATAAAAGCTACTCACAGCTCACTGAGTTTTTGGCAAAATTCCCAGGCATCAGGACTGATCCTGCTGATGGCATTTTGGCTGAGATGGAGTTGCTGCAGCATCAGCAAGCCATAAAGCCAGCCTTTGGTTACCTCTGTTAAGTTGTTATGGTCCAGCTGCCTACAAACACACAAACACAGACAAACAGATAAAAGACATAAGGTTCAAAAAACTCAGCGGTGTGCATGCTTTGCCATCGGTCCGTATCTGTCTTCATGATACTGGCTAGAGAGCTGCAGCCTCTATTTACACTTAAAGTTGTATGCATGTATTCGCAACGTGCTGACCTACACATTCACCAATGACTGCTTGCTGCTTTTCAAACCACACTAGCACAATTTAATTCAAAAGCACCTTGAAATTTTATGAAGCAATTCTATTCATTTTGAACAATTCTATTTAACATGTTATCAGCAGAATCTATCAGTAAGAAATTGATACTTACAGGACTTCCATGTTGGTTAATCCCCAGAAAGCACCATCCATGAGCCTAGTAACCCCATTCTTCTGCAGTTTTAATGATTTCAAAGCTGGAAGTCCTTGGAAAGTAAGCCCATCTATTTTTTTAATTTTGTTGCGATTCAGTTCCCTGCATCAATAAAATTTATAGTTATAGCAGAGTAAGTTTACCTGCGTGCCAACAACCTTTCTTCTCTCTCTGGAAATAAACCTTATTTAAATGCTTTTCTTGCACAAAGAACAACAGAGACAAGATGTAATAAAAATCAAACATTTTACTGCAATACATTATGTTTAACCATGCTAGTACTTTTCTGCCTTTCTGAGGACAAGCATTTGGCAGTTCCTTGATTTTCAGATTTCAAGAATCCTTGTGGACCTAGAATGTCATAGTTAGCCCTGTTCGCACATTCAAAAGCAAAAGCAAGTTCCTGGTGTTTATCCAGCAGTAGAGCTGTTAAGGTTAGCTTGCAAGTGTAATCAATAATCAGTCGGAAAGAAAAGTTAATTTTTTTAGCTATGATAACTAGGCAAAATTAAATATCCTGGGTGATCCCACTCTTTCTTAATCTGGAGTCAAGCATTCATTACACATGCCTCCCTCATTCTGCACAATTAGACACGATCAGGTCCTTCCCTCTTTCTCAAGTGGTCTTGGCACTCACCCTTCTGCCACTACACACACCCCTTGTAGGTCAGAAGCTGGGACCCATGTGTAACCTGAAAGGGAGTTACAAGGCACACCTGGCTGGAGGGGAAGCTGCAGTGACAATCTTAACCAGTATTTTCTATTTTTCTGCTCTCCACGGCACTTTCCTGAGAAAAAGTGAACACTGCACCAACTCCAAGCAGCTTTCCTGCTTTCTGAGCTAAGTGAAAGAAACTTCTAGCTTCACACAGGCATAACAATCAGTGTCAAATGTTTTTGTAATAGTGAATTTTAAACTAGCTATAATTTGCTAAATTAATAGTTATATTTATTAACAACAACTGATAAAAGGAACAGAAGTAGACAATATTGAGAAAAGGCCCTCAGACAGCAATGAGTGATCATCTGCCCCTTGAGTAAGATCTTAGATCTACCAATCTGCATCCTACCAAACCAAGAAGAACCCCCTCCTCCCAAACCTTACTTCTCCATGGGAAGTAAAGACCTAAATAACTCTCTCTCCATAGTTGTGCCACAATTATTTTTCAGAGTCTCTTGCCCTGTAAGAATTCAGCTTTCCTCTCTGGTAGCCTGACATGAACCCTACCTGATAACAGACACCTGATAGAGAACCCTACTCCTCCTCCTGTGTCTAAATGTGCATAAGCAGTGAAGACCATTCAGTAAGAATGGCCTTCAGTTCTTCCCTGCTTCTCCTCTGAACACTTCTTTCAAGCGGTAACACAAATTTTTGTCCTTCATTGCAACTTAGCTATCTAACATAAGTACATCAGCCTATCAATTAAATTTTGAATGAGTAAAACTTTTTTAGGCAAGAATACCACCAACTTTCAAAATTTCAGTTGAATCTGAAGATAAGAAAGTCTACTAAGATCATTAACAAATCCTGAGCCTTGCAAGACTGTTCTCACACTCTTTTACTGCAGCTTGAGTCAAACTCTTCCTGCATTTATATACAGAAAAGACACAGTCACTGGTTCCAGATGCATCAAGCATCCTAATACTTCACAGTTCTTATGACCTTCCACTTGCAAGGTTAACCTAAGAGAGTTCATCATTTTTAACTCTTGACTATGTAATATGAAAAACAATTATTCAAGATTTGACAAAGTGCAGTCCTAACCCATCCCCTTGTCAACTTCCTGCACTCTAAGTTTTCCAATTTAAAAAAAAAAATCCCCATCGTCTTTCATATAAAATAACTTCATTATTTATTAGGTAAAACATTTATAGACAGCACTGTATCAGTGAAGCTGATGGAGGCCTATTTACTCAAGCATATTGCTTATTGTTATAACTTCTCAAAGCAAATTAATACCCTTCATTTCATTGTGAAAGTACAAAATAAATAAGACTGCTGTAGCGAACTCCATAAGTTTACTTCACTTCATATTTTTCCAATGTTTTCTTAGAGAAATACTGCTATTACCCCTTCCCCAGCCTTTTTTTTTCTTTTAATAGGCAAACACAATTTTAAACACAAAGACTATTCACATCTCACCAACATATAAGACTAGTTTTGTTCAGTACAAAGCTGCAGTTAGTAAGGGTTGTAGTAATATGTTTTCTGTGTCTGTCTCACTCTGCCTCTGGTTAAATTAAAGGTTAAAGTTCAAGCACTGCCAGTGCTTTGGAAAACCTGAAAACAATTAGTCAATTGTAGGTTGCACTTACAGGTGCTGCAGATGGGAGAGTTTAAACATCTTTTGAGGGATTGCTGAAATTTTGTTCCTGTTCAGTTTCAATACTTGAAGTGTGGTAGACAAATTGTCAAAGGTACCCGGCTCCATGGAGGTTATTCGGTTACTGTTAATGTACCTGTTGAAACAATGTCTAGAAGGTTAAATTTACAGTTATTTAATAAATTCTTAATACCAGGTAGTGAAACACAAAGCTTTTGCACTGCCTACTCCTTGATAAATGAAATTTCATTTATCTTATTAATTAGAGTTCTTGACAGCTCAGTCTATGGCCAAGTAGTATTTCAGCACCAACATTTTGCTCTACTCTGCAGGAGTGCATTATTGGCAGATGATACCATCTTGCGACCCCATTATTTTGTCACTCAATATAGCTCTGGCATTGCAGTATTACTGAATAAGGATTAAGGTACATTCAAAAAAGTCCACCAAACTCCATGTAACTCAAGACTAGCCCAACCATGGGGAACTTAAGTTTGTTTAGTTACACAATTATTTCTCTCAAGAGACACATCTGTTTGTAGCAGGGTAACGACATTCACTTTTTATGAAGTAAAACATCTCATTGCAACAATTCATGTATTCAAATTAGCAGCTTATGTTCAACTCAATAGGTGAAAGCACCAATAAATGTTTAATGCACGTCTAACTGAAAAAAGATTTAGTACGTTAACAAGCAGCTGCCAAACTAAGTTTTCCAACACGTTTTTTAGAGTAACCTGAAAGGAAAAAGTAATACTAAGTTTTACTTACAGATACTTGAGTTGTAATGATGGAAATGATGATATTTTTAGCTCTGATATGTTGTTGTTGCTCAAGTCCAAAGTTTCTAGACTCTGAAATGCCTTCAGATGTTCAGACAAGATGTTGGCAATCTTGTTACTGGTCCTGAAATTTAGGGACAGTAGTCAAAAGACTGTCATTTCCAGAGTAAACACTTGTTAACTACACAGGACTCTGACGAAAGTTAGTTCTTAATTTCCCCACTTGAAAATAGTTTCTAGTTAAAGAAAACCAATAAAGTATGTTCTCTAGACATAACATTCATTTCTAGCCATCCCGAATCACAAATTGGAATGCTCTAAATAAATGTGTTCATTGACATTTCTTAAAATATATTCCCAGCAAACAAGATGAAAAAAAATTATTATCCAATTACTGCAACTCATGGCTTTTAAAACAAGATGTGAAACTATGATCACCTATTTCTAAACAGTAGAAATATCTGGTATTTGCATTGAACAGTATGTCACAGTACTGTAACAAAATGAGATCAGAGTTATTTTCTGTTTTTTAGCTAATTAACATCATAGTAGCTAGGCATTGTGTTTTGGTTCTTGGGTTTTTTTTAAACTCCTAAAGCATGAAAATCAGACTGAATTTCCAGAAAAATAGAGCTAGATTAGAAGAGATGGATTGACAGTGCTCTGCCTCAGAAAGACATTCTCTAATTTTGCAACGAGAATACTTCGCAATGAATTTTGCAATGAAATGGCAATGAATTGCAATTTTGCAATTAAATACTAAGGTATTTCATCCTATAGATTTTTCCAGTAAAGAATAACATTTCTTCTCATTGCAGAGGTTCTGGATTTCATGTCTGGTCAAACTTCAGCTAAGCATCACAGCCAATTCCACAACAAAAATTGTGCAATTGTTTAAAGACGTGGGTATCCTAGTCGACTGTAAGAACATCCCCCTTCTTTGACTTCCAATGAAATGCACATTTTCCAGCGATCGTATTTCATGCTCATACCCAGCAACCTACCAGTTTTTCCATCACAGTTGCGTAACATACGGAATCATACACATCACATAAGGCTGCACATCAGCGACATTAATAGGGTTGTTTGTTTGAGGCTAATGTAGGTACTTCATGACCAATTAAATGAATGTAACCCGAACTGATCCTTGTAACCTTGGGAAGTTCAGGTCAGTTCTGGCTGTGGTACATTCTGTACCTAGTATGATGAATGATCAAAATTTCAGAGCTCTCCCCAGCTCCTAGAGATTTCAGGCAAAGGCAATTTCAGTAAAACTATCAACAAGAATGTTGACTCTGGAAGGTGTTTGCCTTTATTGGAAATACTTGCTCTGGATCATATAGCAAGCCACACATTTAGGACAGCATGAACAACCCTCACATACTGAAGGGGTGTGGGGGGATTACTGCTCAAGACAAAAAAGTCCTGACTCAAAAACTGAACCAGAAGTTAGATTAATGGGCCTTCTGACCACATGTGGGAATGGGTAAGTGATCTTGCAGCCCCTCCAACGCTGCGCTTGTATCGTGTTTCATTCCTCAGGCTGTCTGGTAGAGGCATGCTGTATTTTTTTAACTCTTAGCTGAAAGTATTTATAATAAATGGAAACAAATTACTTTAATAAAAAACAACAACAAACACCACCACCATGTGTCAGTTCCACTGGCCAAATAAGACTGTGAGTTAGATAACAGGTCATAGAGCCTCGCCTTTATGCATTAGTTTGTTTATAAGGTAATTACTAACAAGGTATTAAAACTGTCAATTACTTGAGTGATGAATAAAATTTTCCTTGCAGTAAAAGTGTGCTCCAGCAGAAGCCAGCAATTTCCTGAACTGCACGCCTCCTAAATTGCAGTGTGAAAGTGTTCAGTTATAGAGACGGCTTGCACAGTGCTGTCTTTGTGTCAGCATTGCTCCATAAAACAGAAATTCCTCACAACTGGCAGGATAATAGCCCCTGTATTACAAAGTTTAGTTGGACCTAATGGAACCGAATAAAACTCTTATATAGCCTTCAGATTAGCACTTAAACTAACTGGCAAATTACCTAACACAGACCAGGTTGCAACAAAAACAAACAAACAAAAACCCCTAGTTTGTTTGGTTCAGGGAACGTTTTCCTTTTTTGCTGATGGTAAGGTCATACTGTGGGGAGAAAGCAATCTCTTTTGTTCACCGAAAGAGAGCTACACATCAAAGTCACAGAATGGTTTGGGTTGGAAGGGACCTCAAAGATCATCTAGTTCCAACGCCCCCACCATGGGCAGAGACACCCTCCACTAGACCAGGTTGCCCAAAGCCCCATCCAACCTGGCCTTGAACTCTTCCAGGGATGGGGCATCCACAGCTTCTCTGGGCAACCTGTCCCAGTGCCTCACCACCCTCACAGGGAAGAATTTCTTCCTAATAGCTAATCTAAATCTCCCGTCTTTCAGTTTAAATCCTAGTCCATCTCACAATGAAAATCAAACCGTCCCTCACTGCACCCTCCTGCTTACTCATATTTGTAGAAGCTACTCAAATGCAAAATACCTTAAGGGTTTACTCCTTATCGCCCCAACTCCCTACATATTTTTGAAGAGAAAACTGGACTAAGTGCCATAATTCACACCTAGGAGGAGATTATCCAGCACTGAACATGTCCAAAGAGTTCTACTTTAGGGCTCAATTTTAGTTAAAATGAGAAAGTTCAATTCTAATATGATTTTTCTTCACAATCATCATTTAAGCAAATCAAATAAAAACAATGTATCTGCTTCCTCATAACTGCCAAATCACCATCAAAATCAGTCAAGAAGGACATGTTTGAAAATGCAAGCCTATTTAATTGTCAAGGCAGAGCTGAACAGTACCCTCTGTGTCAGCACAATGCCATACAAGTTCGTTCACTGTGCAAAAAAATCTCACAAGTTTCAGCGAAGTGCTGTAACTACTGTGCTCAGACAAAAGGAGCTGCACCCGCCGCACTGGTTTCATCTCACAGACTCTCAAGGGGAGATCAGAGCGACAGAGATCCCTTGCAACAAAAGAACCAGCGCATCAGGTTCTCACAGAAGCAGACCTGCAGCAATCCCACCACAATTTCTACACGTGCAAGAAACGCCACCACACTGCAGCTTCCTTGCAACTTCTCTTGTTACAGCTAAAGCAGCAGGAGCACTGAAAAACACAGATAAACCCACCAGAAATACCTGCATAAATCTGAACATGCCTTTCGCAATTTGAGTGCCTACACCCTGACTTGCAGCAAAAAAAACCCCCAACAACCCCAGAGTGCATGCAGACTGATTTAATTATTTTTACATAAGCCTGTGTGAATACCAGCTTAAGACAGCGTATCAGTTTTGCATTACGGGCATGAGAAACCTTAGCTTTCCAGCTCAGCATTCATAACTTTAACCACACCACTAGGCCAAAACATCTATAACAGCCCTATCAATCATGATCTCAAGATTCACTCTATGTAAACAACAGCTACCATATATCTGACTATCAGCTGGTACCTTCCTTGCCTCCAGGGAAATACAAAGCAGGACAGCAACTTTTATATCCATTTTGTTAAGGACCTACTTAACACCATTTAGACGTGACAGTTCTTAGATGCTGAAAAAATCCCCAATTTTTAATTATGTGAGATAGCATGACTAAGTAACTTTTGATCAAGATTGTCACTATGTAATGTTTTCTAAGTAAGAGAAATATCTATGCAAGCTTCATTACTCTGATCTTGTAACATGGAAGCTCCAACTCTGAAACAGATTAAGAGCTAAATTCCCTATCTTTGTTTCTATTCAAAAATCTCAGCACAGAAAACACTCTTGCACTTCCTTCTCCAGCGTAACTCTTTCTTCCAGGTAGATCTTGACCGGCTGTCTTTTGAGAACCTCATAGTCTCACCTTGCACCATGATCCTGACAAGGAGCACGTGTAGGAGTCTGGAGGTGGAACAATCTGGCAAAACCCAAGTTGTCTAGAAAGACAGTTTTGGAGAGCTGTGTCTGTGCAGCCTGGTCTCCAAAGCTGTTAGGTGTAAAATAACTGTTTTAACATCTATGTGATTCTGGATGAAGTGGTATCCCCTGTCCCTCAACTAAGCCCTGGAGGCAGATATACTGAATTTGCCTCACAAACAGGCAAATGAAATCATAGTAGAGTCTCTTTCTAGAGACTAAGAGGATATGCAAAGAAAAAAAACCACTCTTCTAGAGCTAGATGTATCTTCCTAAGCAATGCTGAAGCCAAGAGGCTGGGGTTCACAGATGTTTAGTTTGACCGTCTTGTGTTTACATGGATTCCAGATCAGAGTTGGCTTGGAGGCTGCCATGTCAAAGCACAGGCAATGCAGAC
Organism: Psophia crepitans; assembly: GCA_013399095.1. Lineage (NCBI taxonomy): Eukaryota > Metazoa > Chordata > Aves > Gruiformes > Psophiidae > Psophia > Psophia crepitans. The sequence goes on along the minus strand of VWZZ01007095.1, from coordinate 107,767 downwards.
GTGGCTGTCCACATCCAAGCACATACCGGGTGGTCTCTGTTACATGCCACTGCAGCTCACAGCCTCCTTTTCCACATTTCGTCCAACCTTTGTGGTTGCTTCACCTGTTCTTCCCTCTACTCACGCACTGACATCATACAACTCCTGGCATATCATTTATTGTTTCTGGCACTCCCCTTCCTGTCCTCCAAAACTCCTTCGGACTTTTGGAGCTCAAATAAGGTTAGGACACTGAGTGGAAGAAAATTTAAGCAAAAAGGGGGGAAAAAAAGTGGCTAGTAAAGATGAAAGATCAATATTGTAATAAACTTCCTCAGATAGTGTTGGAAGCCTCATGTTTTGTGGCTCTTAGGATAAGGCTGGACAACTTGAAGGAGCACATACCGGAAGACAATGACTCAGTAACTCCTACAAGACAAGAGAGAAAAGATCTCTTTTTTTTTTTTCTTCAATTTCTACTCATTTGACTACTAAAATTATGCAGACTGTAATGAACAATTATATCATTTAAAATATTGTAATTATATGGTTTCAAGCTGAACACTACCCTTACAAAAATCCCCTGATAGGAATAGGACTACGTGTTCTTCTCACTATAAGACACCCAACTGCACTGAATTAAGAACCTGCATTTTTTTTGAATCTTTGCAACTGTTAGATACAGAAATATTTTAAATGAAACTGTTTTTCTCTAAAATGAAGAGGCCAGATATCAAGCCAGGATTCTGGCTCACTTCCAGTCATACTTGTAGGTCCACAAGTCTGATGACTCTTTCACACACAGGCTTCTCATGTTCCCTGTGGCAAGCAGTTGTTCTTTCTCTTGAAGGTCTCCTTCACTTCATGATCCATTCCTGTCATTGCTCTTTCAACCCAGATATCTGCAAGTCTCTGCTCTGCTTTTTGTGGTATATAGGCATAAAATAGAAAATAAAAACTCAGAACTCTGTAGGCTACTGATACCCTGTCCAAAACTTGAGACCAAAAGTTCACTGATTTCTAAACTAAACATAAACTGGGAAAAAGGGAAGAGAAAGATGTAGAATGGAACAACTCTGGGATCAGAGATGCTTTCATCACCAAAAAGAGTACAGAGACAAATCCAAAATCCAAGCATGTGATACTTTCACAGCAATTCTCTCCTGATTCCAGTCATAGTATGAGTATGTGATTAATTAAACTTTCATTCCAAACTATCCTTCATACCTTGGAGTCTGTTTCCCATTACATTTTCTGGCTTTTCCAAAATAATCACAAGTTACACAGCACATGACAGCCAAGTGAATGTGTGAGTTCATTAACTTTATTTTAAAGAAGGAAAACAAAAGCAATGCAGGTATAGCTATATCAGTGTAAGCTGACAACAGGAACAACCCACCGCAGACTTGGTGCACTCTGTGGTTGTTACTTAATGCTAAAGTCTTGGACAATTATAAGTATGACCTGGATTAAACCCAGCATAATGCCCTCCAATACTGTAAAACATATTTCTAATCTGTTGTAAGGACTTGGTAAGTAAAAACAGCTATCCTTTATTGCTACAGAACCAAGCCTCCCTTTTGGAGGATGTAGACCGAAGTCTAGGCACTTCAGACTGCACATCCTTCTAGATCTACTCCTAATCTCAACTGTTAGTACAAGTTGAGGGATACTCTCCTGTCCACCTCTCTTAAGGCATCAAGTCATTGTATTTCACTGCTCTACTGCAATAACCACCACTTCTCTAAGGTATAAACCCATAACTTATGCTTGACCTCTTAACTTCATTCTCTGTACTGTATGCCCTACAACCTGGCACCTCCACCTTGGTAATACTTCCTACCATGCTTCCATTTTGTCACACAGGAAGAGTGTACTCTATTTTTCTAGCCCGTTATTATTCTTTTTAATTCATCTTTTTCTTTAACACTGTTGATCAGAAAATCATGCCATTTTTTTTCCACTTCAAATAGCTCATAAAATTTGCATTCTTTTCCATTCTCATTGCAAAAGCATTTGTCTAGGCTCTCACTACTTTATATTTTTGCTACAACAAACTCTGGGTTTCTACATAATTCTTCCCTTTCCCATCATTCAGCCTAAATTGCTGCCATAAAAATCTAGTTTCCATGTCTGCAAGTCTGACTAAGACAGGTTCCTTTTCAAATTCTTTCATTTACTTCCTCTTAGTCTCCACACCAAATGTCAAAGACTGCAAGAACTAATTCCAGTAAGTTTCTTCACTCTAGCTTTCTGCTTGCAACTTCAGCCCAAGTCACACATGGTTTACCACCACTCTCATTTTTGGGACTTTCTCCAAGTAGCCTTATGCCTGAAGCCCAGTCTGGCATTCCTCTACCCTTTCTTTCAATCCTTCTTCAAAACAAACTCTTCCAGGCAGCATCCAAATCTTAATCCTTCCCATAATAAAGTGGTAGCTGAAGAGATGACAAGGATGTAAAATATTTGACCAACATTTTCTTAATATTGGGAGCCAGACTTCAGTTTAGTATGCTAGCTTTATAAACACACAATACCACTTTCTCTGGCAAGCGTAGAAGGCAAAGGCATCCACTCCTACTGAATGTAAGCTTTCATTTTCAGGAGTTTCGTCTAAACTTCTTCCGTGTGACTGTGGCATTCTAAATGTGAACTGAGACAGCGTTCTCCTGGATTTTACACTCAGCCTCCACTCCCAGCCTACTGTGAGATGACAAAGAGGCAGATTTCTCATACCTACCCCTATTCCAAATAAACTTGCAAACAAGGATTATGAAAAAAATTTCTGTCTTTACAGAAGGCCCTTCACACAAGTTTTCCTTATTAAGATACTGCCACACAGTGCAAACTACCACTCTTATTTCTATGTTGCCAGCTGGGGCTAATGTATCACCTATTTTGCATGTTTCCTTCAATCAATTGAATTTTACTTCTCAAGATTACTATTTGATGCATAATCTGGGATGCTCACTAATGTAAAACTTTATTTAAATATACTTTTCCACATTTTAAACAGAAATGGACACACAATGCTAAAATAAAATCCATTCTAATTAGTGTAAGCTGTGGACTTCGTCGAGGGTTGTGAGGCGTTGCAGAGAGTCCTGGACAGATGAGAGAACTGGGCAATCACCAACTGCATGAAGTTTAACAAGAGCAAGTGCCGGATTCTGCACCTGGGTAGGGACAACCCTGGCTGTACATACAGACTGGGGGATGACATGCTGGAGAGCAGCCACACTGAAATGGATCTGGGGGGTCTTGGTTCACACCAAGGTGAACATGAGCCAACGGTGTGCCCAGGCTGCCAGGAAGGCCAACCGTGTCCTGGGGTGCATCAGGCACGGCATTGCCAGCAGGTCTAGGGAGGTGACTGTCCCACTCTACACTGCACTGGTGTGGCCTCACCTTGAGCACAGTGTGCAGTTTTGGGCACCACAGTACAAAAAGGACNCAGCTTCCTCACGAGGGGCAGCGAAGGGGCAGGCGCTTATCTCCTCCCTCTGGTGACCAGCTATAGAACCTGTGGGAACGGCATGAAGCTGTGTCAGGGGAGGTTTAGGTTAGATATCAGGAAAAGGTTCTTCACTGAGAGAGTGGGCGGGCACTGGAACAGGCGTGGTCAGTGCACCAAACTTGGCTGAGTTCAAGCAGCATCTGGATGATACTCTCAGTCATCTGCTGTGATTGGGCTGGTCCTGTGTGGAGCCAGGAGTTGCACTCGACGATCCTTGTGGGTCCCTTTCAACTTGCGATATTCTATGATTATATGATTGAACCACCACTTTTCTTCAGTAGTTACATTTGTGCATAGTTAGGTATTCAAACTCTGCGTTGATTAACCAAAGCTAGGATGTGACAGTGCATGTTGAAATTTTGTAAGAGTATCTTTTTGGCAACAGAGATTTATTTTTTTTAACCAAGAATGACAATCAGTGACCAGTATATGCTCTATTATTCCCCCCAAATGAAGAAGATAAGACTGTTTTATTCTTCCTGGTAAGGAGAATGGAAGCAAGCAGAGAGCTGCCTAAAATACAGATGAATTTACAAATCTTTAGTCACAAGCTCAGCATCTTGTTTAGCAAAGATCTACGAGAACCCACTTCAACTTAAGAGTTAGTTTACTTAGCTTTAAGAGCTATAAAGAAAAATCCTTTTTCAGATTACATATTTCAATTAGGTAGCACGAACAATCCCATCCACTTTGGAAGCCTTATAAATAAAGATAGTGACACTGCAGTATCGTAAGTTCCACATACTAAAGGTTTGTATGTATCACATGGCAGTTAGCTCTGTCTCAACTGCCTGATAGCAAAACGCTTCACCAACCTCAGGAAACAACCCATTGTAACCAGGTCTCTCATCAACAGGGTTTTGTTCAGATTAGAGCAAAGCATGCTGTCCACCGAAGAAATTTTACTGATGACTGAAATCAGGATTAATGAGCAACTAAGCAAGGTAGCAGGAAGGAGCTAATAGAGGAAGACACAAAGCTAAACACCTGGGCTCTTCTGACAATTTTAAAATTTCAGAGCTTATTTATGAAGCCTAGTATACGCTAAAATTTGCACATCTCTGTCTCCAGTAAATTCCCTGGTGCAGCTGTGTGGGTTAGATGTGTAACATATAGAACCTCCCACTCAGAGCACACACTACCGTCTGAACCTAAGAAAACTTGTTTGGCATTCCCTGGGTTTTTGTTTGTTTTCAGTGATCAAAATAATAATTTTTTTAAACAAATCATTCTTGATGGCTTAGATAATTCTGCTATTTATTTTTCCTTTGAAGAGAATGGCTTTGTACTTTCTCAGTACAGCAGTTCACTTTTAGCTTTAGGTTTGCTTTTCAGAAGTGTTCATTGAACACCAAAGGCCCGAGATTAATAATCAAGTAACCATATCTGAGTAAGCAGCGTCATTTTATAGTGGCTGATCAGAAAGCTGCATTTAAAGTTGAAAGAATTTTGCTTACTATGAAAACTTGTGACCCCTGGAGTCACCTAAAACTCGCTTCTTTACAGTTCTTTCGTCATGTCTTTATCTCCTGACCGATCTTTTTTGTTAATACTTTTGTTCATTTCCCTTCTTAAACATCCATGACACAAGACACGTCTTCAAAGCCTATGCATTTAAAATATACCAACAGAAAGACATTACAAACAGAAGGCTTTAGAAAGCCTTCTGAAAAGTGACTTGTGGATTCAGTCCAGCATCGACCAAAACACGTGGGCGCATTTCAAGAAACCTCCTCAATACTGGCAACATTTTTCATCATCTCAAAACTCAAAAGCGAATGGCCATGAGATTCCTTGTTCTAACTGCCTTGAAGTCTTCCTGTTCAGATGTGGCTGGAGGGTCCTCTTAGGGTACGTTCCTCTTAGGGGAAAACCTGTACCATGTTGCATATTCTATATATCTCTAATGAAAAGATTTCACATTCTGAAAAAAGTGAAGTGGGAACCTAACAGAAATGGCATATTAATTTAAAACTTGAAAAACATTACTGAATTATGAATCAGCCATGCTCGTTTTACTTCCGCACCATGAATTTTGTATTTTCCACTCTGGTTTTATTTATTTGTGTTCTAGACTAACATAATCAATCTTTACAAGGTAAGCTACCAGGACACTTAGACCTAAATCACCTGCACCATATCTACCAGTGCATTTAAATAACGTAATTTCTATTCAATAAAATGCACAATCGCAAGTTTATTTAAAATACTCCATTGTTTAAAGCTAGCCTAACCTTAGAATTTCACTGTTTCAAGACTTTGGCATGTACAGCTTCTCAGATCCCTACAGACAGCAAGATGATTACTATATAGCATATCCTGGGTGTGGGTAATAAGAAACATGGTTTTTTAATATTAATTCTAGTTCTACATGTACATTTTGGTAAGAACAGTAAAATTTAGTTGGAGAGGCGGGATACTTTAGTACTCAAAGCTGTTCTGTCTCTTTAAAGTAACTGTTGCCTCCAATTTTCCACAGTACTCAAGGACTGATGTTGGATGGTGTCTACAATTATGTATTTTTAAAAATTCTGCAAGTAAAGTAGCATGGGTTTCTTATCTAAACTGTATATCCTTAGACAAAACCTTACGTAGTGTCGCAGCATTTGCAAATCAGTGTCTGTCTTACAAAGCACAAATCACACTAAAAGCAGTTACCGTTTTGTGAAGAGTTTTACAGTAAACACTTAAGCAAATGGTAGTTGGCAGTTAAACACCAATGTGGACTTCCATACAAGGCTACTGTACTCAAATTACTTGGTTTCAATCTATTTCTGGATTCAACTTAGGTACAAAACCTTACAGCAATGACAGAACTAAAAAGCAATACTAGTTTTCTTCCCATGTATCAACATCACAGATTCCAACAGATTTTCAGGATAAATAGGACAGGGCTGGTACATCTCGGATAAGGAATGTCATCAGAATGGGAATCAAATTCAGAAACTTTGCTTATTCTCCTGGAACAAAGGCATTAATGCCCATTTCTTTACCTATCTTACCACCTATCTAGAAACAATGAAAACTAACTTCTTTATTCTTCCAGAACTGCAGAATTTTCTACCACAACCATTTAAAGCAATTCTACATTAATTTAACTGATTTTACAAGCAATTCCAGAATGCAAATTAGAAAATATTAACGTATTTTCCTTCTAGGGATAAGTACACCTACATTACTGTGCTTGGTGTCTGTACTTTATATATTTGTGGTACTCAGGTGTTAAATTCAGTATTCTCCCAAAAAGCTTATGCTGTTCAGCACTTGGGAGGACCCAGCCTCCTGGCTAGAGCTACTGTGGTAACTGGAGAGCTGGCCATCTCTGGCAAATGGCGCAACTTCTCACCTTCTGCCTTGATAAACTCCTCTCTTCCTGTCTTTTCCCACAGAAGACAGAGAAGAGGGCTGAGTGGCTGAGCAAAAGGAACACCCAGCAATTTCAATTTTGAATAATTGACTTAAATGGTCAAACATGCTTCTGGATGCAATCAGACCTTCCCGAGTAACATCACTGTAAGACAGGCATGCCCAAGTACAGTGGCTAGACATTTCAGAAGAAACCTAACTTTAGACATCTAAAAGTTAGTTTAAAATAGATATCTAGATGGGCTTCGGTAGGAACATCATCTGAGCTATATTTCGGAAAACAAATAATTTCAGAGAGAGCCTTTTGTTCTTCACTCATCCTGAAGAGCAGCTACAGTTAGCAACTTACTGACGACGTCAAATTTTCAAGAACTTAGGGTAGGGAAGATGAATCCTACTATTCTTTGCTCGCTCTGGAACATATTATACCTGTTAAGTGGCAAGCCACCACAGCTTCACAACCTAAGGCCTCCTGATCAGATTTAGCCCAAAGTACCACCCATTTAGTTCACAGCAGTTTCCAGATTCCCAGGAGGCTCAGAAGCTCTTCTATGCCATGTGACAAGATACATACTCACCACATTAATAAAATCATAGATGCATCTCCAGCCATGCAGTGAGATTGTGCCTGCATTTGCTTGCATACTCCTTCACAGAGATATAAGGTCTTTCCAGGGTGATGCCGGGGGGTCTGCCTGCCTGACATGTTTCTCTCCCATGGTATTCAACTCTCAACTGGCATCCATAACAACAAAATGCTGGCATAGCTGTTTCACATTATCAACAGACCATGACCATGAGACTGAGAACATCTACTGCTCTGGGTATGTTTACCCTGCATAATTCAACAGCATGTAAATATCTAAGCTAGATAAATATCAATTAGACAGCTAGAAATGAGGTAGCTTCAGAAATGGAAACTACACTAACATGATAATCCACCCATGCTTGTTTACACTGCTCAAAGAATTCAGACATGTAGTGCTGTATGGAGATACCTGCACTACTATTCATTGTAGACACACCAGCAATGTAATTTCCTCTGCAGGGCAAGAAAATTCTTGCAGAACAGGTAAAATTCTAAGGCTCTACAACTCAGTGACAAGTACTAAAAAAAAAAAAAAAAAAAAAAAAAAAATCTTGCAAGAAAATTTCTTCAACAACTAAGATTTTGGCAAGAAAGAAGCGCATCACTTCCACAACATTCCTTGAAGACCTCTTGGAAAAAACTCTGGCTTTTCAACTAACAGTAACGAACCAACATATATGTATCTCATAAGAAATATAATCAAATCAAGTTTCAGAAGACTATCAGCCTCTTTTCTTCTATTATTTGAAAATCAGAACAAAGACTCAACAAGGAAACAGTGGTTAGTTTTGGAAAGGCTCCACAGGGTCCTTTCATATAAATGTTTAAAATCCTCACAAAATTCATCAGATGTTTCAAGTACAGTTATTCTTTGAAGAGTGGTTCTAAAAATTATATTGTAATTGTTCCACATGTGTTCTCTTCCCAAATTAGATATATTAACTCAGTTTGATTCAACCCCTCCAAATAACACCCAACACAAAAAATAAGTGAACATATTTTTTCACTTCTAAAAAAAAATAATGCATCATTAGATTGATTGTTTTTCTGTCTGTGATACCACTATATTACACATTTTTATGCCAGAAAACTGCTGTACGTTAATTCCTCCTTATATTCTTTTCTGTAAAATGAGATTTAACATCTTTACATAAATAATTTCCAACCTGAAAGAGAAGGAGGCTGAGATGAGACCTTATTGCTCTCTACAACTACCTGAAAGGAGGCTGTAGCCAGGTGAGTGTTTGTCTCTTCTCCCAAAAATCAAGCAACAGGAGAAGAGGAAATGGCCTCAGGTTGTGCCAGAGAGGTATTAGAATATTAGATATTAGAAAAATTTCTTCACCTAAAGGGTTGTCAAGCATTGGAACAAGGTGCCCAGGGCAGGGGTTGAGTCACCATCCCTGGAGGTATTTAAAAGACACATAGATGTGGTGCTCAGGGATATGGTTTTGTGGTGGACTTGGCAGTGCAGGGTTAATGGTTGGACTTGATGATCTTAAAGGTCTTTTCCAACTAAAACGATTCTATGATTTTATTCTATGTTTTAGAGAAACCTTTGCAAAAGAAACAAAATGCTTTCTTTTTTGAACAATACAATACCACTCTCTAATTTTATGATCTGTGTACCTCCATTTTGATATGGAACAAACAACTGTCTTAACTATTATACACTGATATTGGTAAGTTAATGTAGAACTTTTAAATTGCTTAATGAATTATTTCTACCACATTAATCTGAAGGAACCTCTGCTGTGGTCATAGAATAGGTGTTAAACCTCAGCTGGAACAGACTTGTATTCAGTAATTTCCCAACACCGCACAGAAGTAAAGGAAATTATGAGAACAAGCTAGCACCCAACCAGACCAACTTTAACTGCACTGTTAGTATGATAACAGCCTTTAGAGATACTTTTTTCTTCCTTTTAAGTGTCAGTATATACAGCGCAGAGCACAGGTCTAACAAAGGTTTTTCCATGTTTGACCACCTGAGTAAATGAACCAAACTAGTGACCTAAGCATATGGAACAACCAATCCAGCAGTGACTGATTTTAATTTATTCTCCCAAAGGAATACAAAAATCTTTGCACAGCTGCAAAAGGGTGATTTTAGGTTCATCTAAACCAGTTAAGTTTCCATGAGAAAGACTAGAGGAGATGCTGAGACAAATTATCAACTTTGTATTCATCAGAAGTAAAGCAGGAGGTTATAAACCACTTTATTATGGTAATATTTCCAACCTTGTGGTAAAAAGAACCTCAGCAGTGTGGTAAAAAAAGAAAATACATTCTTTAGATCAATTAGATGTTTAAACTACAGAACGCTATGCCAGTGTAAAAATAACATCAACACTAATACAAAATAGAAGATACGCTTAAATTCAACAGTTATTTGTCAGACACCGTCTGCTTTTTCTTTCATTCTTTTCTGATTCTGATCTGTAAGAAACCACATCAGTATCAAATGTCACTTAGTTCTTATTCAAACAGAGCAGTCCAGACACAGCGGCTGCACCAGCTGACTTAGCTGACCTGGGCCCAGAGTAAAAACAAACTCCTATAAATCACCAGATGTAAGCAATTGAATAGTGATCAATTTAATTAACTGAACAGCTTTCCAAAGTTTACTGTATTGTTTTAACCCTTCAGGCTTCTTCAAGAAAGGTAACTTGCAATTTGTATTCAAGGGCAGGATTTGGCCAGAGGGCTACATATTACCAGCCTTAGACACTTCAGATTCCCACTGATAAAATCCAAATCCCACACATGAAAACGTGTCTTTTCTCTTTTCCAATTAGTGGTAGCTATTTTTGTTAGCAATTCCTTCAACATTTTGGAGAAATTCGATTGCAGGAAAAAGAAAATTTGAAAATTTCAAGTGAAGACCTCAGGAATAAAATTTTCTTTAAAATCAACTCTTTTGGTTATGGGCCTTACATGCCTTTTACAACTTTATACTTGTGTTACAGATGCCACATCAAGTAACCTACTAATTTCTTTCAAACAAAACAATGACCATAGACATAACTGTGTGTCACAATTATATGTATTAACTGCAGCTGTAAAAAAAAAATATGCCACACATTAAAATGGGCCCAAAAAGACATTTTAAAGATAGTGGCAAAACATCATCTACCATAGATACTTATCCTGAAACTGCATCTCAAGGGAAATTCCCCATATTGCCCCCCTGAAATAAATGGAATTCTGCCATGATTTAACTAACACAAGTGGGATTTCAGCCAAGATGCATAAACATAGAGTACAACTCTTGTTTTAAAGTCTGCATTGTACAAGTTTGTATAACGTTTACTAATGTTTGCACAGTGCCTAGCACAACTGGGCTGAGGCTTCTGGGCACTACCACAACATAAATTAATTCTAATGCAGTCTTTGTATCTGAGGGAAGCATAAAAACTACAAGGATTAAGCTCAATTATACACATTTTAAACAACCTGCTAAATAATATGACATAATCAACTTCCTAACCACAAGCTGCTCTATTTCCAATTATTTCACTTTAATCTCTGTAATGCACATATTTCCATGAACCCTGTACAGTTAGTTCCACTAACTAGGGACAAGAGTAAGATCTACTTACAAAGACAGAAGGGTTATATTTGCAGAGACTGGTCCCAGATCTGGAATGATCTCCAGTTCATTGTTGTTCAACTTCCTATTAATATTAGAAAAGGGAGAGTCAGTTTTGATATTAATGAGAAGTTTGTACACTGGGTTTCCTAAATTGCTGAAGTGTCATGCCAAAATTTAAAAATGTACACTTAATGTAAAATATCAGAACAGCAAACACTTGTGTTGTGCAACCAAGTATCCCTACAGAAATAGCTATGCAATTAGCATACAGAAATAATGGTTGAGTTCTTTGGGGGGTTTTTTGGTTGGTTGGATGGGTTTCTTTTTTATTAAGACAAATTAACTTACACTTCCCGAAGACTATGAAGGTGATCCAAGAGACTGGTCTTGATTGAAGATAATTTGTTGTGACTTAAGTCCCTATGAGGTTACAAAAATAAACAGCCCATCAGTTTTGCCATAAAATACTGGGTTAAGCAACACAATTGCAATCCAAATTATCTTATCATTTGCTTCCAAGTATATAAGAAGGATTTTTTTTTATATTAGCACAATTAGAATATGAACTCATTTGAGTATACAAGGTGTAAATACCTTTATCACTGTTAGCAGTGTCAAAGAATTTACCTCTGAACAATTTAGAACTGTTCGTTGGGGTGTGTGTAAGACACATGAAAAACACCTTAAGATTTTGACTCGTATACCACCGCTCCCCCTCATCCCTTCACAACAGAGGGTCTGGCTAAAGCAACCTTGTGGTTATGAGGAACATTCATAAACCAATACTCATGGCAGTCTCATTCCTTGAGTCAATCATAGTATTTGTATCATTTACTCTTCACACTTCTCTAAAGCAACGCACAGATCCTAAGTATACAATGAGGACTGTCCACAAATCTCAATTCTATTTTCATGCTTTCACACAATTCAGGAGTCCATTTCTATGTAGCCAAATTTAATGGGGATCTTAAACAAGCAATACCGGGGGGAAAAAAAGGAAAAGAAAAAAAAAGACACAGGCGGGCCTAATTCTTTTCTGAGCTTTAGAATGTCTATATACTAGTCACATCAATACCACACTTAATCACACTTGAAAAAGTAACTTGATCACTTAGCTTGTGCCACTCTGCAGTGAAGATCCCAAATATATAAATATGCAGTTTATAAGAATTTTTTTTAGTGTTTTTGCAGTGTTTGTGACAAAACAAGCCAAAGTATTAAGAATGCAACACATTTTCTTGACCACTGTCTTTTCCCTACAGACACCATCCATCTTTACCGTAGGTCCTCTCAAACATTTGACAACATCATAAAATAGAGCCCTAAGAAATTTTTACTGTAGCCTGAGAAGTACTGGAAACATCACAGAAATAAAAGAATGACCCTGTAATAGAAGGCAGAGAAGGTAATGACAAATTCAAACTTACACAGCCATAGAGATCTGCACGTTTGGTACAGATTCACAACTGATCTTGTGACCATGGCTAACCCTGCTCAAGCCCTCTCCCTTCTTAGTCACTCATCCCCCACAACATGTACCTTCCTGCTCCCATACGACAGCCTGTCACTGCCTCACCTGCACCTATCCAGCCATCTCGAAAACACTTGCTGAATGTTGTAACACTGAGTTTATCTAAGCAAGCAAACAAAAACTGCACTATTTTTAAAGAGTTCTTAAACTCACTCCAGTGAGATTCTGCAATGCAGACCCATGAAGAATTGCATCAGCACGCTTCAGCAGTGAGCTGCTCCAGCATCAGGTAAAGGCAAAGAAATTTCTCACATTTCATGACACTTTTCCTCATGCTAATTAAGCACTGAACATACATCCAACATGCCTGGGGTCCTCATCAAGCCATGTGTATATGAAGGGTATTTGAAGTTGAATCTATGAAGAAACTCTGGGATTCCTTACTTTTTCTGGGTAATACGACTCAGTACAGTCACCTATACTGAGCATGCCAAACACAAGCCTGACTGCCATGGACATGTCTATTTTATGGTTCTGGAAGTGAAGAAACCTTATGATCAGCATATCCTTGCTGCACAAAGGCCAGACCTGGCTTAAATCAAACCAGGTTCAGGGTCTGCGCTAGGTGCTCTGCTCTGTGACTAAGCCCTGCGCCAACTGCAGATCCAGAGAACTCTGGTTTCTCTGCATCCACCATTGCATATCCTTGGAGACAGGTGTAACGCTGCAACCCAGGCAGGCACCTATGCTTCTTCCACAGCACATGGAGACGACAAATCCGTGATTTAGACTCCCCCGACTGTTTGGTGCTTTATGCAGTACTTGTTCAATGTTGTCAGGAGAATTCTACTATCCCTTCTGTCCTCCCCCAAAGTCAGCAGTAAAAAATAGTAATAATAATAATAATTAATCAAACATTAAAAAAATCCCAGGCACGCATGGGCTTTACGAGGGGTACCAGCAGTACTTGGTTCCAAGGTGTGCTCTGACCCAGCCAGCGGGATCAGGCCTGGCTGCAGCACCGCCGCCTGACTCACAGCCACAGGCAGGGAGGAGATGCACTGCACAGCAGCGTGCACAGGGCAGACCCGCAGGTGCGAAAGGCATTTTCCTGCACAAAAAAGGAGGGGTGAGGGCTGGGGGAAGCCACCTAGAGAAGGGGAACACCCTCTACCACCTTCAGGTGGCCACGGAGGGGATATTTTCCGAGACTCAGCTCTGGACTCAAGCACCTAATATATATCGCACACCTTCTTCCAGGTACCTAAACCCCTCCAGATTTTCCTCTTAAAGATGGAAAACCAATACAGTGTAACATTTTCAAAAACCCACAAATGTTAGTTTCATCATTATGACTTTGAGTTCTCCTGTAAATGAGGTTAACCACACTTCAGTTAGAGGACTGTATCACTCACTGCTTAAAAATCTAGTGCAAGCATTCGTCCAACCGTATTGTTTAACACCTGAAGACATTAGCTGCCTAGATTCGAAATTCTCACACTGCATTCTTACAGACTGGAAAAGTTTGTACAAAGATCTAAATGGGAATCTAATTTGGTCCTTTAAAGCAGAGCAGAGACAATTTTCACCCTTAAACTTAATTCAATATTTGGCTTCAGTCTGTAGGGATTATAAGAACTATGCAAATAAACAGCCAAAATCCAGTGAAGTTACGGCTGTTAGTGCCTAATATGTTACTGTTCTTCATGCTTCAGACAAGACTTAGGAATCAATAATTATTTCAACAAAGAGCTTTCAACATCAGTGCTAAAAACCTGCATTTCTTCATTTCATCTAAAAAACCTGCAAAAGGTTTATTTAAAACATGTTTGCCTAAAGGACCTACCAGACAGTAACAGACGTGAGTAGATTTGTTCTGCTGGAGTTATAACATGTTAAAAAAAAAAAAAGAAATCTGGCAGAGTCCTTAAACTATAAAAATCCTGCAATTACAACCACTGCTGTGCATGATCACCACACTGGAGCCAGACACTTTCACTCATAGCTCAAGCTCACATCCATCTGGAGTCTATCAAGGCAACCGTGAGCATAACAACTTACACTAGGTTTCAAACTATTTTTTGTGTTTGTTTTTTAACACTAAAGACACCCTCAGATTTTCCACGTAGTACCTAGTTTAAAAAAACAACATACATGAGAAATCCTCATTCCTGGTTTACTTACAGCAGGTTGTCAAACACAAGTTGCAAAATACCCAAAGCAAACCAACACCAAAAAAAACCCAAAAAACCCTGAAACCCAGACAATACTGAATCGCGTGTTTCACACAGCTGTATACATGCTTGTCTACCAACTGCTGGATAAAATATAAATATTTTATTAAACATTATTTCAGCGCTACTGGCATGACAAACTTCACCAAAGACAAGCCTTGCAAGTTACATTTTTAAGTTAAATCAGAGTGGTTGGAAGTGAACCAAGAGTTAAAATGTTTGTCTTTTACTAACATTCTAAGTGAAGCTTAAACCTATAGAAGTTTCTGAAACTTAGAAGCACTGTATCTAAGGCATTTTTTAAATATAAAAATCTGTCATCACTGCCACAAAGCTACCAGTGCATTTCAGTCCCATGCATTTCTCAATGTATCGTCAAACAAATACGAAGAAAAGGTTTGAAAACGAATCAGTATTTTTCCTTCACAGAAATGGAACCGACAACATTAAAACACTAAGGTTATTACTATGCATTTTCCATTTCTGAATTTTCCTTGTCTGTTAAAACCACATTACAAGTGCAGAGAAAATCTCCTGTGATTACTTTTGCTACTAGAATTTCAAAAGCCATGAAAGATAAAACAGTGAATGCACTCAAACTTCAGAAACCAGATTTATATTAAGAAATTATAACAATAAAAAGTATATATACCTGTTCTTCACCTCAGATTTCTAATAGTGATTGAGCATTTAAGGAGAACTGCCTCCACTTGAAAAAGCATGCCATAGTTTTTGAGGCTCTTTAAGAACCCGTTTTACGAAAGAAACTATTTTCTATATTCCATTATGTTTATATGACCATCTTTCGTAACTCATGAGCTTCTGTGTTAGAAAGCTGAAAGTAACTCTGAACACCAATGCTTGTGTGATAAAGAACTGAAAGGAAGGGCTGATGCATAAAGGGTGAGGGTGAATGTTTCTTCACACGTTTTATAAATATAACTTTTAGAATCTAACTTAATTTACAACACTTAGTCGCAATTATCATCTTCTTCCTTAGAGAACTCAGAAACCTGAGCCCCAAGTCAAATTTTAAAATGCAAATCTAGCAACAGCTTCTTAATCAGTCCCACTGGGGCCTATAGAGCTGCTAATTCAGCAGAAATCAGGAGAGCTGAAAAACAAAAAGCCAGGCTGTAGCTGTTTTAAGACACTGATCCAAAGTGACTCATAAATCAGCTTGCTATGTTCAAGTTTTAGTCTGGAAAATATTGAAAAACAGCTGTGAAAACCATATGGCCCTTTTTTCTGGCAATTCTGGTAGAGAACTAGAGGATTTATAAAATGTAACTACTAAAGATGTAATACAAACACAAGTGAAAACCATCTTTCAGACTTTCCCTCCTGCCCCACCGACAGTTTTAGCATTCCTCGGTGAACCTGGCGAGGGGTACAGCAGTGCCACCGGGAGTTTGCACACACGGAGGACGCCAGCCAACACTCAAGCGCTCTTCTCCTCCCACCCTTCCTCCCTCCGCCTCCAGCTCTGCTACACCAGCTCTAACAAAACCACATTCTTGCGATCTCAGGACACACATCCTGGAAGTAAATCGAAATCTAACTTCGAACTATTTGTGCACAAAAGCACTACAAATGTTTATCAGTTTTCAGTATACCGTTACCTTCCATGAAGGCAAGGTTACAGAAGACGGTATTTTTGGCTACAATCACAATAAAGCTGGCAATTACAGCCTGTTGACACCCCAATTTGTGAAGCCACTTCTATACAGAGCAATAGCCTCACACTTGCCATCAAAAAGAAGCGGATGTAACTCAGTGCCCAGGCTCATCTTTTTTCTTTCCCTCCTTGTCCACTCTGAGGTCACAGAGCCTTTCCACATCAGATGCTCTCATTTTATTTCACCGGGGGATCTGAACACAGAAGGCATTAAAGAGTGAAACGGAGCTTCAAAAAACCAACTTCATCTGACCCGCTCTCCATCTGGGTGACTACACAGATGGGCAGGACAAGGTGTAAAGCCTAATGTGGGCCTAAACCTTCAGGGGCACAAGAGCTTTCATTCTCCTGCTTGGGAGATCTCGCCTGCATATGTTGAAAACATGGTGTAATAGTTGTTGTTTTCTAAAGAGGACTGGAAAGCCTGCAATTAAACTACTAGCCTTTGGCTATACCCGCTATGGACTTCCATGGAAGACACAGTAAACATATACCAATAAAGTTCATAAACAGTCTTTTACAATTTGTAAGCGCAGTTTGTTGCAACAATAACCCATGCTAGTCAAACTTTCTTTTGTTGCACATGTAAAACTGAAACGCATTATAATCTGACAGATTGCACAATCCCAGCTTCAAATCCTGGAGTCGCTGGAGGTAACAACCAACCCCTCACTCTTCCTCGCTCTCTTATTAATAAGAGGGGAGGGAAGAAAGAGCAGGGTACTTCTAAAGCATTTGACACAAACAAAAGAAGTATTTACACAAAAGCAGCCGGACCACATGGTTTGGTGACACCTACAAAGATGTACTCCTGTGAGTTTAAGAGCAAGTGACACAGCTGTCCAATGAGTAATCACAGCAGGGTTCCTTACAACAGACCAAAGCTTATTTATACAAGTGGAACTTATTTTCTCACACTTTTAAAGGAATGTGAACTTACATAAGGACAATTTACACTACCAAGGGAATTCTAATTAGAAAAACCTCCCTCGTGCTAACAAAAAAGCCTTGCGACGTGTTTTATTGTCTCTCAGCAACACAAGTAGAAAAGACAAATTTGGATTACTGCTAATGCAAAGTGCTTTTTAAAACAACTAGAAACGAAAGTAGTTCTGTGATTTTCCCCTTGTTTTTTGTTTAGCATGCTGTCACATCTGAATTTTAACTTAACAGCACTAAAGCAAGCTAAGCTGAGAAACTAAGCTATGAAGCTGAGCTTAGTATCAAAAAAAAACCTTAGGTTTCATCAGAAAACTTATGTTAGCATACTGAAATAGTTAAAAGGAGGGATGAAACTTAATAGGAAGGAACGCCAGTTGCTGAATGTAAAGCAGATCTGGTATTCGACTCGTATGCTTCAATCACATAAGCTAAAAGAAGAAGAAAAAAAGTTTCTTTCCCCTCGCACTTTCCTCTACTGCTCCTGGAAATATTCATCTCCCAGAGCCGTGCCCTGTTCAGTTCCATATGGTGTCAATACAGCCATCCACATTTCATGTGAGTAAAGCAGCATGACCTCCAGACGAGGCAATTGAACAGAATTAGCCACAACTAATTGAAAGTCTTCCTGTTTACTTTAAAGTCCTTATCTCAATCTGCTTTGGAAATGTAATAGAAAATTAATACGACTAATATAGAAGATCTTTGAGTGAGAAGAGATTAAAAACAAATGTGAAAAGTCCCTCGGCTATTGTGGGAGCGTTTAGAAAGCGTTTAGAAAGCTCCCACAATTCATATTTTGTCCATGAAAGTTTGTCACTGAAAAGGAATTTTCTACAGACGGCACTCCAGGCGCGCTGCTGCAGATGCAGGGACCCCGGGCCACCGGCCCGAAGGGGGAAGCTCCGGCGTGAATAAACTCATCAAACCCAAAACCACCGGGGAATGGAGAACTGCAACAA
The DNA here is from genome assembly GCA_013399095.1 of Psophia crepitans. Taxonomy (NCBI): domain Eukaryota; kingdom Metazoa; phylum Chordata; class Aves; order Gruiformes; family Psophiidae; genus Psophia; species Psophia crepitans. The sequence goes on along the minus strand of VWZZ01007095.1, from coordinate 89,437 downwards.
GTTAAAACGGAGACCAGTTTTCCCGACGGGCAAGCAAATATTAACTTGATGATTATGGCACGTTTTCCAAGGAAGTCATCAGAACTTTCTTCCAACCCCTCTCAAGTCCCGGAGCGGCGCTGGCGGGCCCGGTGTCAGCCCGGGCGCTTATCGCCGCCACCTCCCGGGGCCGCCGCCCGCCCGCCCGAGGGACGCTGTCCCGCCGCCCCCGCCGCGCTCGCTGACAGCTCGGCCGCT
>VWZZ01007095.1:61154-88513 GCA_013399095.1 Psophia crepitans | reverse complement strand
CGCCCCGCTGCTGCCAGGCCGCTGCGGTGGCACCGCGGGGCCGCTGCCCGCCCCGGGTGGGCCCTTCCTGCCTTCCGTGGCCTCTCCGGGCAGGCGGCAGCGGGCCCTGGGTGCCCTGAGCCTTGGGCACTGGGTGCTGAGCCCCGGGCCCTGGGTGCCCTGAGTGTCACCGACCACACACGGGCTGAGGCGCGAAGGCGCGGGCACCGAGGCCCCACCAGTGCGGGATTTCCCTTCACTGTAGCAGCAGTTAGCACGAGTTGGAGCGATCCAGAAGCTGCTCCAGAGGCCCCAACAGGTTCCCAGCCAAGCCTGGGGTCACTGGCATGTAAAAGGTGAGGTGAGGTTAACTCCTGCCTTCCGGGTCCTGTGCGGCTCGTCCAGACACCGTAATTAAGCCCATTATGTTCCCCACAGGATCCCAGCTCCAGAGGTTCAGTGAAGTGGGCAGGGTGTACAGATTCCACATCTCTGAGGTAATCTATGTAATTTAAGTAAATACCTATTGTTCAAGTTCCATATGTAAGCCCGGACCCTGCGATGGATTCAATTACTGTAGGCTTCACGCAACCCTGCTCGGCAGCAGCAGGCGTCAGGCTGCTGATGGATGCTGTGCTTTCTCTCCCACCTTTATACGTTTCACCTGAAAGACCGTAGGCATCTTACACACTGGGAACCTGGAGTGTTGAAAGTCTGGCAGCTCCGATAACCAGCATTTGTAAGGCTGAAACTTTGTCCTGGTTCTTATCATTCCAACATGTATCTCAGGACACAGATTAAATTAATGAAACTACATTCTATTCTAAGTGAGGAATCATGGATTTGCAAGCCAAGCAGGCGAGTCCTGAGTAGCTACTAACATTCACGTGCCACTGTCAACATGACTGTTTGAGGTGCACAGGGTGTGCAGAGCTGTGCAGTGTTTTGTCAGCTTGTGCTCTGTTGACCATCAGTGCTCCTTAAGGAAATTACTGCGGGAAAACAAACAAACACTGCAGGAACACGTATTTTTTTCTACACATGAAAGCAGACAAGCGTGCAAGCAAAGAACATACAGGATAAAAAAATAATTAGTATATATTTACAAGTGACTTTCATTTGTTTGTTCAAAATGAAAAAAACTGTTGGCATCATTGGCATGTCATAGTTGTTCACTTTCTTTGCAGCTGCCACCTTCCTTTCAAAAGCATTAGGTTAACATTAGCTTAACAAAGCCTGTGAAATGCTGAGCTGGTCTAAATATCCAACAGGACAACACCAAATTCAGCTTTTCAAAACTATTCATCATTAGCCTGTACCTGTTCCCACTGAAGGTGGTGGGAAAGCTTCCTTCTGTTTCCAAAGTGCCAGCATTTGTTCTCTCCGTCCAGTTGTTTCACACCTTCGTACTAAGATACAGAGACACTTGAGCATGTTGTGTTTATATTTAGGTAAAATATGTTATACTCGCTACTTCTGCTGCAAAATAATCAAAAATTCAAAAGGAAGACCTGCATGTTTATGTTGCTCCAGAGTATTAGTGAGCACCTTACTACAGTTAAAATGGATTTAAAGTAAGTAAGCCTTGTACTACAGTTCCCAGAGTGCACAGCAAAGGGCCTCTTATTTGGGAAAACTGCTTGTCTTGAGTGTTGGCAAGGGCAGTGGTTCACTGGGAAGTGGCAACAGAGTCATTAAGCTGTCAGTTTAACATCCAAGGGAAAGAAAAAATAGAATCAAAGCATTTTGAACTTACTTTATCGTAGCAGTCTATAATATACACGATGCATATGTGAACTATGGAACAGGAGAGAATCTTGAGAAAAGTAGGGAAAAAAAGATGAAAATGTTGGAAAGGGCAAGAACTTTTGTTTTTGTAATTTTGAAAACCACTCATGCAGTCATAGAATACTGTGCCCTTAGAAAAACCTAATGCATATTTAGTGCTAATAATATATGAACCTGTTTTAAAATAAGAAAGGTAAATCAATTCAGAAAATTAATCCATTTGTCTTTGCAGCTTCTTTTCTCAAAAATACTCAATAAAACATTTAAAAATTGATTATGTTATGAATTCTAAAATGCTTGTGTGCTGTACTTCAGGGCCCATGACAGAAAGTCTTTCTTCCCACAGGGAGATTTGCTCAGACTCTTAGGGAGCGATTACCTGGTAAGAACCCTGCAAGAGATGGCAGCCCCCAAGCCTAGGGGTCTCTTCATCACTAGTTTTACATTGAGAGTGCACCATGATTGTACATTAGGGAATATAAATGTCTCCTTCACAGGCTTGGCTGGACTATGTCTGCCCTAAGTAAGCTTATATGAAAATGAGAGGTCTCGCGTTCCTCTTCATTGTTGTCTCCACATGCGAGGGATTGCTGCCGCCCCTTGTTTGGCATCAGCATCAGTGTAAATGCATATTCAACAGGATTAAGGGGCCGATTTGACTGAAACCCCGTCAAAAATAATCACATACACCCCTTTTAGTTCTGAGTTGGAATAATTCCCTCGTCCAGTTTTCCACGTAGCTGCACAAGGAAGAGGGCTTATTCATGGTGATTACGCAAAGACGGGTCCTTTCCATGGCAGCATGAATATAGGTCAGCCTGAGGGGATGATGTTGAGGAGGGGGAAGCACGCTGTGGAGAAAAGTTCTTGTAAAACTAAACCCTCGAGCTCTCTCTTTGGATAATGAGATTAGTTTCCTCCACGAGACTACCAAGTCTGGGTGACTTGGGAGTGCAGAAAAGGAGGTTGCACAGTGAATGCAGACCCTTCACTGGGATGTTATGGGTTGACTCTAATGGTGTCTTTTTCAGTCCCTGATTATTTTAAATCAGATAAACACCGGTTTACAGATTCAAGTCCAAACATATGTTGTTTAAAATATGCATTCACTTCAGGCAAAAGACACACCCAGAAGTTGTCTAAGTATGATTTTTTTACATATTATTAATGCATTGAAATAGGCACTGCTTTCAAGTAACCTACCTCCAGAAAAGGTCAACCTTAAATCACTGGTTTTAGCAGATTATTAGAAGTAACTTACCTGTTGCTAACTTAAGCAAAACCAAATTAAGATACATTTTCTGTTCTGAGTTAAAATTAGAACATCTGTTGTAACATTAGTAACTTTAACAGTCTGCTTAATCTAAATTAACTTTTCGTACTCAGTTTTGAAAGGAGTATCAAGCCACTACAAGACACAATTACATATAGTTGTATGTAGTTATGTATAGTTAAATCTGCAGGATTTATGTCAGAAGGTCAAAAGGAGCAAACAGTTACATCTACTAAATGAAAATGTCCATTAAGGCCACCCTGGGAATTGAGAGTGTCCCCATGTACCCCTGGATCGCTAGGTAATCCAAATCTGTGCCTAGTATTTGTTTCAGATTTTCTGCTTTTCATGGGTGAATAACGTAACTTAGGTACTGTTCACCAGCAAAGAGCAGAAGCAAAGCAGAGGAACGTTGCTTATGCTCTGACACATCTCAGTTCTCATAGAGTGAGATAGAAATCAATGGCCCATCTATTCACCTTCCTATCAGCAAATGACCCTGTAGGAGTATTGGTCGAATCAATGTCCTATCTATTTATTCCTAAACCTTTCCAGTTCCATTTTATTTCTAGTCAAGGACAACATTTAGGACTACCTGGGAGAGGGAAATGAAGAGTTCATCCCCTCAAGATCATCACTCTCTGTTGCACATTCCCCAATTTAATCCATTAAAAAAAATAAGGTTGGCAAAACCATTTCTAAAGCCACAGCTGGAGAGAGCTGTGAACCAGTGAGACCCATCCTGCTTGAAAAGCAGAAGTGGAGCAGGACATGCTTTTTGTGGAGACTGCTTGCATACATGAAATAGCTTGCAATAGGCAAGAGAAAGTTTTGCCTCAGGCACTGGTCTGGAAGTTACTAGAGTCCCCTGAAAGCTCCCTGTTGGATGCGGAAGACCCTTTTCACTTCTTCCTTTTGTGTGTGTAAACAGAAATCTCATCCAATATCGTGGAATATTTTTCATGGAAATTAGTGTAAATGCAAAAGTTTCCCACCCTCCTTTTCTTCTGCCCATTGAGTATAGCAATGGATAATACTGTTAGTTCATAATAGCACTAAGACTTCATGACCATTTATTTTAATTCCTGTGATTAACCATTGCAATTTCACTTGCATTTGAGGAAAACAATAAAATGTTCATAAATAATAATTTCCTAGTAATTGTGAATCTCCTACGAGTGTGTCATAAGTCCATGGTGAATATCCCAAGGTGCACACAGAAATTTATTTGTGGTAGTAATTATACTTGACTTTATGTGATCCAACACTGAAACCATGAAAACCAAATTATGCATAATTTGAATGCTCTGATTGCAACCAGAAAAAAACCATAGGAACTCTTTCTGAAAACTTTGCCTAGGGCAGAAAATGTTCGGCTTTTATAGAATTCATCCAAACAGTGAGGGTTTGCCTCCATTACAAATAAACTTAAACATCCTAAGGCAATCCACATTAGTGACGATTGTTAATGTCTTCAAGTCATGTCCTGCATGGGGCTAAGTGGGAAGTTAAGTGCATGATTGGAAGGACAATTAAACAATCAACATCTACAATGATGTAACTTCAAAGAGGAAAAAAAAGAAGAGTTAGTTTTATGTCATTAAGGAACACTCAAGTTAAAATGTTGTCAATTTGAATAAAAATAAGTAGATGTAATTTCAGGATGGTGCTACTATAATAAAACATCTGCTAGATCTGTTCTACTCGTTGTTTTAGTTTGTTGGGGTTTTTTAAATAATCTCTTTAAGTAAGTAAACGTTTTGTGGTAAGAAAGATCAAGAAGTGGCCAAAAAGGGAATCCAACAGAGATGCTCTGTGGAATCTATTGGTGACTCTCCCAGACAGTAATGTCTTCTGCTCTTCCCTCCTCCTCTTCCTTGGGGTGGAGGATTACTGCACCCAAGGCACCAACGCTTGTTCCCTTCTGCAGTGGGGATGGGAATTTCAGCAGAAGAGAGACATGAGCGCCTGAAGGCTGTATTTGCTTAGGTCATCATGGGCAGATTTGGTAAGCTTTTTGTCAGTGTTTTGAGGCACCAGATGATAAGTATTCATCACGTTTAGCTGTGTAACCTGCATTGAGAAACCAATGGGAGTTGGGGCCTAAATCTTTGAAGAACTTAGGTCTGATTGTTCTAGAGAAGGAACAAGCTGCAGCTGGGACTCATCTTGTGTAATTTTAGCAGTTTGGAAGTTTGCTATCTAGTCTGAAGCAGTTGTCTTGGCTTCTGTAGTCAGTGGAGAAAGACACATGCAGAGAGTGATTACTACCTTTCTTAAATAAGCAATCAAGGCTTTTGGAATGAGTCAGCCTCTGGAGGATTTTCTCCTTCTCTGTTGACTAGAAAGAGCCTTATGACTCATTTAGACCAGACCCTGGATTTTTAGATGACCCCCACTCTGTGCCTTCAAACGTACACATTAAATAGCTAAATGGACTAACCTGTAAGCATATTTCTCAAGCGTTTTTATTATAGGTAGCTCCAATAATAGGCAAAATTTCTCACAAATATGAATTGTTGAAGTTTTTAATTTTATTATACCCCTGTAATAGTTTGCTTTGTTGTCTGCTGATGTAACAAGTTCTATTAAGGATTTATTAACAAATTAAATCTTGTAAGATTTAGTAAAACAGAGTGGAAGTGCTATGCTTAAGTGAAGTATCATGTACAAACACAGAATGAGGACCCTGTGGAAAAGGATCTAGTAGGGCATCACAAACTGAGTAAGTGTGTCAACAATGAAACATCAAAGGCGGCATGTTGGGGTATATCAGCTAGAGTTTTCTACGTGAGAGAAAGAAAGGATGTTGTTGTGAGGGCTGAGGTGAAGTACTGTATCCCATTTGGGGGGGGGAGGCTGCGGAAAGCCGGTAACAGGCTCAGGAGGAGACAGCTTACAGCTCTCACAAAATGAATACCCAGTGTCGCAGCACAGCAAGCAGCACTTGAGATTTTGCACAAATCTATCCCATTGCCATCATTGGGAAACCAGTGAGTCATAGCAGACTGTAGTGTCGTCTGGACTTGCTCCCCCCTTTCTGCTGTCTGCTGCCTGTTGCTTTCCCAATTATATAAAACAAAGTAAGCAAGCACTGTCCTGGTAAGAAGCTGGCCAACCACACTGCACCAGTCCCACAGCTGCTCCAGTGGTTACCTGTGATAGCCGTGTTTATCAGTAAAGTCTGACTTTCTGCACCGGAGCATTGAAGAGCAGGCTGGATCAGACAGCGGCAGAGACAGCCTGCTGGTCTGGGTGGGCTGGGCGCCAGCCACAGCCCAGCACGAGCTGCGGAAAGCACCAGCACTGTGCACCAGCTGGCCAGACTGGTGGACAACAGTCTGCAACATGCTCTTCGTATTGATCTTGTTGATGTGGAATTGAGATACTGGTATGAATCCTGTTCGTGGGTCTGACACTTTGGGAATCTTACACAGCGAAACTTTGTGTGGCCTTTTACATCTCTCGCATTCAGGCAATATGGTTTGGGAAGCCTCTGAAGCGCAGATGTGGCCTCCCAAATAGGCCTGCTAGCTGCCAGCTAACACTAGGAGACCAAGGTTTCTCTGTTTCCTCATGGCCATGACACTTCTCTTGGCCCTCAGTGACTTTCTCAAGTGGGTTTTCCGCTAGGTAGGGTGAGCTCAGAGAACCGTTGGCACACGTTTCCATGAATGTTGGCTGTTGTGAAGTTTTTCCTTTGTTGTTTTCCCTCCCAGGTTTGCAGCTTAGTCATCCCCCCTCAGTCACTGCTCCCTTTCACTGGCCCCGCTACACGCTCCCATCTATCAAAGGAAATATTTAGCAGCGCAGAGGGTTGCATGTGTTGAATCTTGAAATACTTCTCTGTTCGTGTGCTGTCATCTCCAAACAAGAAACTTCTGGTTCAGGGACTCTCCTTGCATTTGTGCCCTCTTGTTGCAGCTTACAGAGAGGAAATCAATAGGATAAAAGGGTGCAATGCTTTAGCAGTACTACAAGGCAAATAGTTCTGTGGGCAGTTCTCTTTGGACTGGACTGACCTTAGCAGCGGAAAAAGCAACCTTTCAGAGAGAAACCAACAATAGCGTCAGCATCCTACCGCGTCCTAGGTGGCTAAGAAAACACAGTGCCACAGTATTATTAGGTGCTGTGACCCGCATGTACGAAACTCAAATCCAAGCGGTACTGCCACGTATGTGATCAGGCTGGGCACAAGTCTGGCAGCTGTGATTAAGAATCCATGGCTTTCACTGAATTGCAGACACTCCTTAATTGAGTTATACTTTAAGTCATTTACAATCAGAAAAGTCTCAGTAAGGTTGGCTAAGCTGCTTCTACAGTATGAATTTCCCAGTTTTGAGGAGAGAAAAAAAAGCTATAAAGTAGGGTAAACAGAAAGAGGCTTGCTGATCAGTTTAAACTTTGTGAAAATTACATCTTACTGTAATCATAATGAAAAAAAATCCACTGCTAATGCACCATGTTACCCACACTAAACTTTTTTATTCTGATTTTTTTTCTTAGAAAAAAACTGCTAATGATAAACACAAAATTACTTTCCTAACATTTTGATAAAATCGTACACACACTCACCGAGCATCACATGTGAGTAATATTTCAGTTATCCCGCTGATGTCACTGAGATGGATGTGCTGATGGAAGTGCTGAAGTTTTCAGTGATGGATATTTCACCGCAGCTATGAGCAATGTGTTCCTCGGAGACTGTAATTCTCCTAGGGCAACATTAAGCCCTTGGGCTTGCATCTTATTAGTAAAATAATACAGTTTAAAAATAGTATCAAAAGATATCTAGCCAAGAAACTCAGCCTTGTATATATTTCAGTTTGTATATAAATGAATCTCTGAAATTATAAATAAATGTGCTTTTTACACACATATATGGCTGCGTGTCATAAAAAATAAACCATAAAGCATGTTTAAATAAAATCAACAAGAAAAGGGCATTCAGAGTTAAAACTAAACCCATAACCTCTTACATGGCTTTTGAATGTATGTTGTTGTCTAAAAAATGACAGCAGTTAAATATGAAGTGGTAGGATTTTTTTTTTCATTTTTAAGTATAGCTACCTGACTTCTTTTGCATTTTAAGTCTCTTAAACTTACTCTAATGCTTTCCAAATACTTCATTCTCTAATTAATTTTCTTAAACAGATGTTTTTATGTTAAGTATATATTTAATTATAAAATATGTTAGAGCAGCTCACACAAATGATTAATTCTACCAAAGAAGCTACTACTGACTACTTTGCAAGTGCAAACAGCCCTTTGTTGTTGTCATTAATTAGTGGCGTACGCTGATCTCCAGAGCTGTAATAGACTATTGTGAAAAGTCCTGATTGAGAAGAGCACTGGAGCATGTATTTGAGAAGATTTGGACACAAAAGAAGGAGCCTGATGGGGTGGATGGTGAGAACCCTTCCTGACCAGGACCCCTTCGTGAACTACAAGCGTTTGGTAACTGTGAGTAGCCCAAAGCTGTCTCTAGCGCTACTCCTTCAGCAAATCAGGGATGCCTGAAAAGCCTTCAGCCAGTGGCCTGAGCACCTTTCCATAGCCATGGACACCTTTTCAAGTGGGACAGATGAGGGAGTGCAGTGCAAATGGAGTATCTCCGTGAACCATACCTCACACCATTTTCTCAAGGAGTGGTGGCTTTGGGTTTTCCCATCCAGCCTGCTCACAGCTGCCCTTTCCATGGTGTGAGCACAGCTGCTTGTGGTGCCTTACAGGTTGTGATTTTTCTGTTGGAGTTATTTTTAACCTGGATCTGTTCATTCGCTTGGTTTGTCATTTGCCCCCAGAAATAATGCTAGGTGCCATATGGACCAGGGAACAAGTGGCAAGGCATTAGGGGTCCTGGGTGCGCCTTAAGCTGTTGTTACCGCTGAAAACAACATGCCAAACAAATTGTGGCCTACGGAATCTCATTTAATGTGGTGGTAAATCCAGTTTTTGGGCAGTGAGTCTGAGATTAGAAACAGCACAATTTCTTGGACCTAAAAAACCTCACTCTGCTTCTTCAAATGCATTCAGTATCTTTTTGGGAGGTATCTTTGTCCTTGAAGCTCTGCTGGCTCAAATGTTTCAACTTTGTGCTGGATAGGAATGGATCTAGCCATAGTTCAAACAAAACTAGTGTAAGATACTAGTATAAACTAGCATTAAACATTATACTGTCCGGTATATCAGAATGTCATTGCAGATTCGCACCTGATCTGGCTCCACTTGCATTTACTCCAGTAATGCGCAGGTCTGGTATTAATGGTCATGGAACCTGCAGTACAGGAAAAACATGTTCATTTTCATAAGCCTGACAGACATTCATATTGCCAGTAAAAAAATGTATAGAGCCTCAAATCTGGAAAACAATTGAAAGCAAACCAGACAGCATGCATCAGTGCTTGTACTTTGCGTTCTTCCATTTCTAGTGCTGTAGAAGCTTGTCTAAAGCCACAGAATTTACATCTGTGCTACAGTTTATACATGGTTTTTAATCCTGCTTTCTTAATTTGAATTATGTGCAGTTAATGCTCAGACCTCCATTTTTTATTGTACTTGTATATTAATACACACGCATCTATATATACATATACACCCAAATATGTTCTACGTACTTTAACTTTTTGCACACGATATTTAACTTCACGTACTGCGTGCATTTTTGTCAGAAGGAGTACAGAGGGTTCCAAGCACAGCTAGTGCAGTCTTCGACTGAGACTATCTATGGCAGCCTCAGGCTCAACAGCCTGGCAGGAAAACTTGCAAATCCTGCTGCACCCCACAGGTTTCTGTGACTTGCAGTGCTCAGCTCTGCTGAGGTGCTGGAAGTTCCCAGATAAAGAACCTTTGCTTCACTCTTTCAGACTCACCAAATTGTTATACAACTGCAGTTCTGAGTCTCTTTGATGCTAAACTTTGAATGTGTGTTATTGCCACACATACAGTAAATAAGCATCGAGTAAATGGATAACACTGAAGCTAATGGGTGTTTTATTGTGTGGCTTTAAAGAGGCTGGCATTTCACCCCATCAGAAAGATGGTGTTCTGCCTCATAGTTAATAGTACGGTGCTATATCGTAGTGTCTAACAGTGACCTTAAGTCATAGAATCACTGAATACCCTAGGTTGGAAGGGACCCGTAAGGATCATTGAGTCCAGCAGTACTACAGCTGCCGTGGGTTTGGTGAATTATTCTGGGAAGTTATTTGGTCCATTCTAGCAACTGAAGTAGAGCACTCGGTACACTGACTCATGAAATCTAACTTATTTATTAATTGATCTGTCACACCAGCTGCAAACTTCAGGAAAGACCAACAAAGGATCTGGAGAGGCACTGGAGAAAGATGGCCCATAGGATCTCAAGGCTTGTATTCCTTGTTTTCATTTGTGGTCTGAAGGAATGGGTAAAAAGCCCATGTATATTTATAAATGGTAAACACTATAAACGCAACAGAGGACAGCAATTAATAAATGCAACCTGGAGGTATTAGAACTAGAGACAAGAGGTGGTTTAGGCCTCTGTTCTGCAGTTACACTCGTGCCTAATTTCAGGAGTGTGAGTGGTCTTCTAATCTGAGCAGGCTAGTCCCGTATCTAAAGTCACACAAAGACGTGGGACCAGTGGGTTTGTTTTCTGAAGGAGATTAATCATACAAAACGATATATATGGTGAATCGTATTCTGAAATTCAGATTGCAATAGAGTACTTAGAACGCAAGGAAGTGCACAGAGAAGCAGGTGTGCCAGCGAGAGCTGGGGGAAGCACACTTCTGCGCTTACCAGGCGGGACCGACAAAAGGCTCAATTCTGTTCCACCCAACGGGACATTTGACATTTTCCTTTCATTAAATTCGCATAAAGACGTGGGTGTGACGAGCCACTTAAGAAGGCTTTGCAAATAATTATGATTACTTGTAAGAAAGAGGCAGAGTATCCCTCTGCTACATCCAGTAGTAATTATTATAACCGGGCTTTAAAAAGTGTATTTACCTGCTATTTATTTGCTTTTTGAGGTTGCCTTCGACTAAGAGATCGTAAGAAGCTTCCAGGAGCCGTTTGCAGCGCATAGGACTAATTAGAGCTCGAAAGAGCAGGGCTAGTAGCGCTCACTGTGGCAGAGCGCCAGGCGGCTGGAGGTGCCGAAGGCGCTCGGCCCCCGGCCGGTGAGGGCATGGTGCGGCGGGGGGTGTGTGTGTGTGTGTGTGTGTGTGCTACGGGGGTCCGGGCCCCGGCACAAAGCGGCTCTCGCCATCCCTCCGCATGTCGGCGACAGGCTCCCGACAGCGCTCTTGTTGAAGTCCGTGGGATGTTTGTTGCCCGCTCCTGGAAGAATAAGAAAATCGGGGGTTTCAGCTGAGCAGCACAGGTGGACAATAAATGCGTTACTAAGCGCTTTTTCCCTTCTGAAAATAATTATATTTGCACAATTACACACACTTCAGGTATTAATCACTCCTGATTTTTTCAAATATACCAGCAAGCAAGGGCATTCCCTTTAGTTGGACTTACTCAAGGGTCTTCACTATTTGAAAGCCGATTCATCAGCATATTAAAGGGTACTAATCCTTCTAGAAAGTCTCCCGGTAATTACCTTTTCGGACCATCACTGGCAGCTTCAAGTCTGTTTATTCCTCTGAGCTCGACAGACCAAAAAGCTTTTAGTATGGCGAAAAGTTTGCACCTCTTCACATCGGCTGAAAGAGGTAATAAAGATCTGTTTTAATGAAACGGATGAGAGACTTCTTGTGAAGTCTTAAGATGTTTATTGCCCCCCCCCCGCCAAAAAAAAATAAAATATAAAAAGTCTTTTAACACTTTAGATGTTATTTCAGTGTTAAATCAATTCAGGACAATTGTAACATATTGAAAGAAAATAGTGAGGAGATTAGACCCAGAAAAAAATTGAAGTCAACAGGGCGATTATCACTGTTAGGAATTTTAAAAATTGTAAACTTGTAAAAAACTTTTTTTTCTCCTTAAGGAATAGAGGAAAATGGAATAAAACCAACTGCGTTTATGTACTGAAGGGAGGTGTAGTAAAATCAATTGCACTTGAGGACAGCAAGGGCTTGACCCTGGTGGGTTTAAAGGGAACCTCAGGTAAGAGTTATTGAGGGAAAAGAGTATTCATATGGAAAACAATCCTGTCTCTGGTTGTGCTGGTGGGAAATTGCCAAGGAACGTATTAATCAAGTGTTTTACTTTCCACCATTCTACGACTAGAAGGGGAGGGCCTTGTTTAGGGCAACAAGGTTTTGCATTTAAATAATGAGAAAAAAGCACACAGAGTTCTGGTAATAAAGTCTATTGTTAAAAAACCCCACCAATTCAAATGCAACAATGGGTGCCAGTAAGGGTCTTGTAGTGCTTTAGTTCAAACTAGTTTATTTCTTTGTTTTGTGATCAAATAATCCCATTGATCTAACAGAGAATGGTGCCTGGGAAACTAATGGAAAACAGATTATAAACCCCTGAGTCTGGAGGATGAACTCTGAATAGGCAGATGACCATTTGCTTCACGCAGATTTTTGTGAATGCTCAGACTTTTGAAAAGATGGAACTCATGGCAGGACCAAGGTCCATGTGCTTTAGAGACCGTGATTTCACAGGACACTTGTCAAAGCTGAGCAAAATAGTTGTAATTCCTCCATCAAACACATCTGAAGCCTTCTTAATGAAATAAGCAATAAAAGTAACTTCCTCTGCTGTTTCTGAGTTGAAATTCAGTAATTGAAGTACTAGGACATTATTTTTTTCAAATTAAACATGACCCATTCCCCATTGCCTGCAGAATAAGTGTGGTAATTTTCAAGCCAAGGCAAGTCAAAGGTATAAAACAGCTTAAAAAAGGACTTCATAATGGATTCAAACCTAATTACAGGTAGTCTATTGCCTCTCCAAAATAAACACGTAATAAAATAATAAGTAATAAATATGTAGTAATTACCTCATACCTATGTATAATAAATCAGGTATTTCAGTGCAGTGACTGATGGTGCTGTCTGGGAATCACGTAGCCTGTGGAGGTGTAAGTTTATTTCTGGAATAGTTTTGTCAAATTTCAATGACAGAAGGTTGTGCTTTGTTTATGTTTAGGCATAGGTGGGTATTTTGTGACTCTGATTCATAGGAATGAGGAAACCTGGGGTCCGGTTTAAAGCCTGTTTTTCACTGTTCCCAGTGTAGTCCCAGCAGCATGGCCACACAAACTGGCTGCCACTGACGAAGACCCCCGGCAGCTCTGGGTTGCAGCCAGGTAGAGTGGAAGCAAAATTATCTGTGCCTCAGGCTTTGAAGCAGGCATTAACTCTTCCTTGGATTTCCAAGTGGAAAAATGTGGAGTCAGCAGGGGAAGCTCCTGTGGCTAGCAGGTGGGCTCCCTCTCCTTCTGTTTCCCCTCTCTAAAACTTTGTGTTTTCCAAAAGCAGGAGCTTCCACCAAGTGAAGAGACATAAGGTCATGGAGAGACTATAGATATCTGTAGGCAGATCCAACACGTCTCAGTTGTCTCCCTTACATAAGCAGAAAAGACTCTCCTTGCATCAGGCAAGATGGATGTTACAAATTCATCAAAATTTTATGTACAGAAAAGTAAAATCTGTATTTGCAAAATAATTTTGAAAGGAAACTGCTGATGATTTCCTCCTCCCTCCTGCCCTCCCGCCCCATCTTTCTTTCCCCAAAACCTTAAAAAATAAGCACATGTAAAAATATAGAATAAAATTACTCAGAAGAAAAGGCAAAGAGAGTTTATCTCTGCTTTAAGATAAGCAAGGACACTGTTCCACATGTATTTTCTACATTATGAACCTGGTAATTTCAGTCTCCATAAGAATGGCCTCGGCAGAGTTCTAGCATGTAAGTCAAAACTCAGTTTCCAACTCCGCCATTGACTTCAAATGCACCTTTGAGTAAGTGGCTTAAGCCCACAGAAGCAGTCAGGTGCCATAAATAAAAACTAACTTCCTAATCCCAAGACTACTGTTATCAAAATCCTGCCTAGGTTTTGACTGCTGGAGTTCCCTAGTGCACGCTGCACGCTGCCTGGAGCAGCATGCTAAGAACAGTTACTTATTTTGGAAGCAGTTAATTCACCAAGCAAGGATTCAGAGATTCTTAGAGAACAGACAAACATCTGCAGCCAACACTTGAAAAGCTTTTTAACCGTTTCCTTGTATCTGTCAGCATTGCCTTAATTGATTTCCTCATTTGGTTGCTGTAAAACTGCTTCAATGTAATGTAAATATGAATACATATATACATGATTTACTCTGTTTTAATAAGGGGTGCTCTCACACTATTTCTTTTCACCTCTGGGTGAAGAAGGAAAAGTGCTAGCTGCCTCCAACATGACCATCGGAGCTGTGCGGGGAATTTCATGGACAGATCCAGAGAAAGTCCTCTCTTAGCGCTAATGCGAAGTGTGATGTCTGGATTGGAGGTGTTTCCAAGAAGCTGTTTTTGGACAATCCACATCTTAGTACTGATAATTGTTTTTATGAGAAAATATAAGGAGTTGTCATTGCATGTTGTTTATAACTTATCCCCACTGAATTAGTATAAGCTCATCATATATTTCTTGAACAGCTTTGCTGTAAGGAAACCTCTGTCCACAGCTTAAGAAGCAGCTCATGAACAGTTCCAGGCCATATCCCTCCCTCTGAGTTGCACATACAAGTTCCTTTAGTAACTATTGCGTGTTCTTTGTGAAAGTCATTCTGGACTTGCTGGGGCCAGACGTTAGCAGTGTGCAGGTGTTCTGGGAAGCCATCCTTTCCCTTCATACCATCATGATTTTACTAGTCTTTTCTGTTATTGGCTTGCATTCTATTTAATATAGCCTCCAGCTTGCTGCTGATGTTATTTGCTATTATCTGATGCTGTTTGCAAGCCTTGCAGAAAAATCAGAAGCATTGGGTGTCACTGATCACTGAGGTTCTTGTTAAGTTCAGGTCTTTGCTTTGGCCTAAGATATGAGAAGACCGATCACTGGTAACTCTTCATTGCTTGCCTTGCCTACTGCAGGGCAATCTGCCATGTGTCTCCCATGTTCTCTGTTCCCGTGCAGCTCCAGCTTTTGCACCTTCCTGTTGCTTGAGGGCTGTACCCAGACCTGCTGACCAGAGCACACAGGCCTTGGATCTTTGGAACATTATTGTCCCTAACATTTACTGCTTTTTTGTTCTGTCATTCATTCTTCTGCTAGAGTGTGAAACAAAAACATTGTTCTTTGATGCATCCTTTTCTGAGGTCCCTACTTGTATGGTTGATAACTGCTGTGACACTCTAGGATGTCTTGCAACTCTGTCTTCATTTGCTTTCAAAGCACCTATTAGATGATAATTTGTGCTCAAGTTCCCAATTGACACTGATTTGTGTTCTACCGCAGGGCATGGAGGCCTCTTGTCTCAACAAGTCAGGTTTTGCTACGCATCTGTCAAAGATCAAAAAGAATCTCTGTCTGAATTTGTGTGTAAGCTGAGAATCAGTGCACATAGTTAGAAATGGTGATAGGGAAGTGTGAAGAAGCAATAAGAAACTCTTGGCCAGTGTGGTGTTAGTGGTCCCAAGAAAATCAGAGCAACCAGTTGACAGGCTTTATAAGCATCACACATTTTTGCCTGTGACCTTAGTTTTGCCCTCCATTCAGCCCACTTCCTAGAAGAAGGAGTACTAATTTGTTGCTATCTTGTAATTTCTGTAACTGTTAATCATGAAAAGATCTATTACAGATCTCCTGATTCTGTTGATTCCTGGACGATGAGTATTTTTTCGTAGATCTACGTATGCTACTGATTTAGCATTTCTGCTTGTGAAGTAGTTGTTCCTCCAGCTCATCTCAGACATGTCTCTTTCTCCACATGTGATGAATGCATTTGTTGACTTCCAAATCATCTGGAACTACTGCTTTATCCCTGCCTTTTTAAACAAAACTCCATCTTGTAGCTTTGTCTCTAACAGGGACTCACTTCCTGAGGCGTTTGCTCCTTGAGACATGGCTATGTCTGGAGTACAAACTTTTCTACTGCCATTCTCAACTCAAAGAGAAACAAAGGTATTGCATTTTGCATATATTTTCTGTTTTATAGAGCTGAAAGAATACTTGTCTCCAGAAGGCATGCTTTGATGTGTATCTCTGTCATGTGTAACGCTGTTAGTGAGTCGTTCCTTATCCTTGCGTTACACGCCAGGGTCTTAGTAACATGTGTTGTGCTCAGTCTTGCAGCATGTGGTGTTTTCTTTGTGATGGTTACTGGTGATGAGACCACGCATCCCACTAACTCATCCCTTTCCAGAGAACATGGCCTCGGGTTTTCCTGCGGTGCTAACGCAGCTTTGGGCAGTGCACTTCTAGCTGTCCTGTAGGGATTGTGCACCTTGGGATTAACGCTTTGTTTATGTTCTGTTCTTGTGTCTCTGTCTGCTTTTACACTACATAATTAATTGCCTGAAGGTTACATTGATCTCTTATAGGTAATTTCAATATCTGAAAAGATACCTCACCACAGTCCGTTTTCATTTTTTTTTTCTTCTGGGCATTGCACTCACGGCTTTCCATGTCTCACTGTCTAACTGGAATCCGAACATAGTTTTCTCCCAGTTTGCTTTCAGTCTGATATTTCTACCTTAGGACCTGTGCAGGCATCTGCTGAAGCTTGATGCCCTGATCATGGGATGCTTCTCTACAGACCTCTCTCCTCCAGTAATGAGAATGTTCCCAGCTGCTGTCTCGGTTTGTGGGAGTCCCCTTGATGCCTGCTTCAGTTTATAGTGAATACCTTCCGGGGTTGGGATGATGCCCGTTGGCATTCATACATAGTGCTACCTGCCAAAAAGGGTGGGAAAGGTTGTCAGGTGGTGGGGTGGCTCATCTGGCCTGACAAACAAGAACCCGTTCTTGATGAGAGCTGGTTGGGAATTTTCCAGTGAAACTTGCTTTATTGGAAAATATAAAAAGTGGTAGGTATCGACCAGTTGGCATGTCTGGTCAAAACTGAAGGCCAAGAGACCCACCACAGAACAGTCTGGCTGGTAATGCAGCAATGTAGAAGAATATCATTCATACCCAGGTTTTGCACAACTCGTTCTTTGCAAAACTCTGTGAATGTCAACCACAGGATCACTGAGTCACACCTCTTAGCCCCTCGTGGTGCAGCTGCTCAAGTTTGTATAAGCAGTTCAGGAACTTAAATCCAGAGCTCTTATGCCGTATTTACCTCTCACAGCTATCTTCTTTATGCTTGTTTTGATCAAAAGCTCCATGCTGAAAAACTCCCCTTTAAAAGGTTGTTGAGAAAACTTTGTTTTCTGTCTCAAGAAAGATCAGAAACCGTATGGTATCTTCTGAAAAAATAATGTAAAAATCTAAAGATCTAAAAATCCCAGATGCAATCCATCAGTGCCCTCATCACTGGAGACATTGCTGCTTTTTAAACTCATTACGGCATTCAGATAAAATGGAGTTCTGGTTTTCATAGTTTTAGTATAGGTCTTTTTTTTTTTTCTTCCCCCTGTCTTTGTTTTGATTTCCACAATATGGGATTGTACCATCCTAGCCAAGACATTTGCAGCCAGACTGTCTCTGTCTTGCATTCCTTTATCCTTGCTTCTTCATGACGAATAACTTCAAATTGGAAGTTGAGGAAGGAAAGTTTGTTCCTTGATTGAAAAAATTTGTGTTATTTTCACAGATAGATCAAGAAATCATGTCATTTGATAACAGTAATATTTGTCAATGTCATCACTTCCAGACTGATCCATGATATTTTATTTTTACATAAATGATGTATTTATAAGAGATATTTTATCATCTTCTAGCGTATGAACTGCTGCTGACAGAAGCTCAGGAAAACCAAATACAGTGAAACTTTTGAATCATACACTTAAACATTTTCTAATTCCAGAGGAAAGTGGCAGAAGTGCCTTTACTGTGGTATATGAAACTGTAACATACAGCAGCAATGATTCCATTTTCCATGCAGGATATGGTTCCAGGACTTTGCTGTCTCCGGGGGTAGCTGCAGTTCTCAGACAAAACTGACAATTTTAAATATTTTATAATTTTTTGGTTTTGTTGTTTCACTTAATGTAAAATGACTTATTCCAGAAAAGAAAATATTGTCTCTTTTTCTCTGTGGAAAACATAACACGTCACATTTTCTTTAAGTTTGGAAACACTGAGCTGTTATTTGAACTTGTTTAATAAAGGGGAATTTCTGATACTGGCAGAGAATAACTCTGTGGAAATATCTTTCTCTCTGCAGTAATCTTTAAGGATTTAAATTGCCCAAGACACTCAATACTTTCGAAGTACCACTAGCATTTTCACTTTTCAGATTTCCATTTGTGTGAATATGAGAAAATGAAGGAATGCCTTTTTCTGGTTTATTCCTTTGCAAAATTTCAGTGCCTCTTTGCTTCAGCTCTGTTTGCCCGTGTAACTTAAAACCAAAATGGAAGTGAATGGTTTGAAAGAAAGATATTTGCTTAACAGCTAGTGGCTCCAGCTAAAGAAAATCTGCAGGGTCCCATTGCTTTCACACTGGGTGAGGCAGCCTGGTTTGATGGCAAAGCTTATAAAGCATTGGGTATTTCTTGTTTAAAATAGTTACCTTTTTCTGAGTCTTTTCTGCTGTACTTTTGGTGATGGTTTTGATGCTTTAGCCTTTGATTTCCTAAAGAAATGAAGTTTAGGGGATTAAGCAGTCCTGCATTTTTGTCTGTCAGATCATGCCCCATCATTTTTTGACCTACTATCGCTATCAGTTTTAACCAAGGCAGAGAAGCAGCAGGTTATATGCCACGAAGCTTCAAGAAAATAGACAGAGGAAGAGGAGAGGAACCATTTTGAATGGAATGAAGAGAATGGTTGAGGGAGTAGTTTGTATTTCATATTTCACACAGGGCAATGCTGTTAGACACTGTTAGACAGCATCCTCATCTTCTGAGACGGAAAACATGGCATTTGCCTTCCTCGGTTTAGAAAGTTAGAATATGCTCCTCACATCAAACTCTCACTACAGTCAACAGCGAAAAACAAGCATTCATGGAGGTAGACCTTGTTGATTTTGTTGACTGGATCTCCACTAACCATAAGGAGTGCACTTTTGCCCTCACTTTCCCTGCATTAGTTCACATTGCAGATGTATTCCAGGAATGCTCTCGGGAGGCTCCAGTTGTTTAATGGGCATTCAGTACACAGGACCAGACTAGGAGCAGTCCAAAATAAACGCCTCTGAAGTATGTGCAGCACCAGCTTGCATCTACTGGTCCACATTACTTGCTCATGTAGCATAAATGTAGAATACAGATTTTTCTTTAATGAATTATTGCAGAGGCATCCTTTTGGGACTTTCTTTGTTGCTAGTTCAGGTCATTTTATGAGCAATGTGTAATAGTGTCCTGCTATGTTCTTTCTACCTAGCATCAGGCAAATCAATTGCAGTTAAACTCTCAGTGTTGGGGTATTTTCTCATTTTCTACTACTCTGCTGCAATCGCTGTAGCAACAAAGAGTATGTTAAAGTAGTCCAATTAAAAAGATTTTGACTACTTTCTTTTGTCTAAATGAATTTTATGGTAATAAATTTGAGGTCCATTTATTATAACTCCTACACTATTGCTACCGTAACAGAACAAAACCAAATTATTCTAGTGTCAACAGTCTTCGGTTATGCTGTAGAAAGGACTTTTCCACCATAAAATGTCTGATATTTGTTATGTTTTTCGTTCAGAAAGAGACTCCAGGGGTTTTTGCAGAGCTGATTTTTGACTGTTTGAAGTATCTAGCTCGGGTGTGATTGAAAGCTACACACTGAAAATAGAAGCCTAAATTTATTACAGTTAATGTAACATCTTAAAAGAGTTATTCACATCACTTATATTAACCTCCATTCTCATACAAGGAACATAAGATGGAGAGGGACCATCTGGCTCATAAAGTCCATTCCTTTGCACGCAGCTGGACATAGATTTACTCAGTCCCCAGTTTCCGAGTCCTCAAATAAATGTTCATAGAGTCAAATGTTTAGGCTCTTGAGAAATTGGTGACCTGAACTTTCTCTTCTTTCTGTGAAAGAGATTTAGGCGCATAGGTGTCTATATATCCAAAAGTCTTGTATAATCCAGGCATAGGTCACCAAAGTGTTTCTGATTATTGGCTGCCACTGGCAGTGGGATGTCAGGATGTGACACATGTAGCAGTGGGAGCTCTGCATGCTGTGCCTGTATGGATGCTAACTTCATCTAGAGAAACTTGAAACCCACAAATCCATGGGGCCTGACGGCCTGACTCATGGGATGCACCCATGAGTGCTCAGGGAGCTGGCAGATGTTATTGCTAGACCGGTCTCAATCATCTTTGAAAGGTCTTGGAGAACAGGAGAGGTGCCTGAGGACTGGAGGAAGGCCAATGTCACTCCGATGGACGAGGGGCAATGCGCACAAGATAGAACACCGAAAGTTCCATCTCCATGTGGTGGTGATGAAGCACTGGCACAGGCTGCCCAGAGAGGTTGTGAAGTCTCCTTCTCCGGAGATATTCAAGACCTGTCTGGCTGCAATCCTGTGCAACCTGCTCTAGGTGATTCTGCTCTAGCAGGTGGGTTGGACTAGATGATCTCCAGAGGTTCCTTCCCACCCCTACCAATCTGTGAATCTGAGAATCTGTGGATCTGTGAATGTGCGACTCACGGATCGTGTCCATACTGCAGTTTGATTTATGCTCTCTAGTGGGAAAACCCCTACTTTCAGGTTCTCTGGTGCAAGTTTATAATGACTCCAGCCATTTCAAAAGAGGGAAATAGTTGTCAATGTAATTTAAAGCAAAATCCGGTTCTTTGCCCTTGGTGTAACAACAGAATGGCTCGTGCTTATAAACTATTGTTTGGAAAAGCCTGTTGCATTACAGATTAAGTTACATCCAATGTAAGATTTGTTCTGCATACACCAAATACCCCTGCGGGCTAGTTAAGGAAAAATGGTTAGCAGTTTGAGCAACGCATTATTTTGACATAGAAGATCCACTGGTAGGAATGACAAAGAGGTAAATAGCTATCCAATTTTTTTTTTCCATTACAAGTGTTCTATATTTCTCATGATTAAAATAGGGAGGGTTAAATCACTGGCCTTGGAAAGTAATTAGAATGTAGAATGAAAAAGAATTTAGGGAGAAATTTAGGAAAAGAAATTATTTCTATTATCTGTTCTGAAATCTTCATACATTTATTATTTCCCAGTTTTCATTACTACTTTTTTTTTCTGAAGTTAGTTTACTTAACTGTATGTATACCTCTGACGAGCCTATATTGCTTTCACTGATACAATAGAAGGTCAGAAATATTGCCGAAGATCAAATTAATCATTTAGACTGTTGACTTCGCTTGCCAGTCCATTTATGTGGCAATCTCACCACATGCACGTTGTGTGGTTACAGGTAAACAAACAAGCTCCTCTCCAGGTCAAAACATATGTTCAATTAAGCTTGCATTTCAAAATAAATGATGTGTTAAGCTTTTATAGCTTTCTAATTTATTGTGGTTTTAGTCAGTTAATAGCTTCAATAGTAAAAAAGAGATAAATATATGTGGCAAAATGGGTTAACACGAAGCCATGAATACTTTTGGAAACTGGATTTGGAAACATCCAGTGCCTCATAACTGATATTGTGGTTGTGTCACTCACGTCATTTTCTCTGAAAATGAAAGTCTTAAAACACCCCAAAACACAGTATTTCCTTCTGCCTGAATAAAATAGACTTAATCTTTATCTCTGAGCATCCTTTGTTTGGCACAACCCTAAGAAAACGGTCTGTCAAGCTGTTCCTGTATTCTCTGTCTCAGGAGGAGGTACAGTTGTGATGAGATAGAGTCAGCTCTGCAGTTGAAACTGTTTATGGACTCTCTGCGTTTTGAACGGGAATGAAGGACTTAAATCATCCAAAAAAATGTTGCAGAGGTAAAATAAAATAACTCTCCTCATATTCTGTATTTTCTTTCCATGTTAATTTCTCATCTGTAATCTACCATATTTCTCCTGCCCTCGTCTCTCCCAAAATCCATTTCTGCCTGTCAGCATGGCCCTATCTCCCTGCAAGTCCTTACCATGCTTCTTTACTTATCTTCTATCAAGAAAATAATGCGGTGGTTAGCTTCTGAAGGGTAGAACCTCTTAAGACATTCTCCGAATGCATTTCGTACTGGATGCTGCTTGTGGGCTCCCCTGCATTCTTACTGGTTTCAGCTACTGCACTGTTTTGTTTCAGAGGATTGAAAGTTAATGTCTGATTCCAGCCCTCTTCACTCAGGGAAAAAATTTAGAAAGTGGAGTTTTCTAGTTACTCCAGATTCAGTGTCAGAAAAGCACTTAAGTCACAAACTCTTCAGAACTCACATCTCCAGTTTGCAGGCAGTTAATGGAACAGGCTGAGCGTAAAACAGGCTGGATTTATCCTTTTGATTAGTGTGCACTGACGTAAGAAACTTGGTTGAAAGATCATTCACTTTATTGGATGGATTTTCACAACATCTTGTACTTCTCATTTCGATGTGCACAGAAGTACCTGGATTTTTAAAGATTCCCACATGCCAAAGACCTTACTGACAATAATGAGAGAGGGTAGGCACTGACCTATCTTGACAGGCTCCTTTCAGAGCCTTAGGATTTTGAAAAGCTGAATTCAGGCCTTCCAGTAAAATATATCTGTCCATATGACTATTGGCTTATATCCTTGTAAAGTGGCAAAAATATTTTAAACATAATTTGCAGTATTTTGAAGGGAAATAGAATGAGTAAAGCAATGTTTCAACACTCAATGTTTTCAATGTTTGGAATTCTTTCCAGGACCAAAAAGGCACACTTAGAGGTACAACCCCAGATTCATATCAGATCCTAGACTCCAGGTCAGATATTCTGAGTACTTGGAGAATATTGAAAAGACTGTCTTGTTCTTTGTAGTAATATAGGTTTAAATTTCTTTCCCATGCAATGCAACAATTATATTATAAAGGAAGAACAACCAGAGATTCACTAATATTCAAAATGAACATGAAATATGAACTGGCAAAGTCTGTTTAACAGATGATAGACCAACCATATATTTTACTTAAAATACTGTCACTGTATGTATTAGACTCCTGTGTTTAATTCATGGAAACATTAATTACTGTGCTAAACTTCTCCTGACAGGCAAAGTATAACAAGTCTTCAAATAATAAAACACACCTAATTTCATCTCAACCCCTTTTCTATAAACAAATGCATGAGTGTGTCTCCAGAAGTACACAGTCTCATCTACATGGAAACCTAAATATTTAAAATTAGAATCTCTATTGAGGGGGAAGGTTACTATGGAGGGACTTGGTCTACAGCTGCTGTTTAATACCAGCCACCTCAAATCTCATGCCAAAAATGTCTAGCGTTTGTTTTCTTTTGTGAAGAAGCAGATGATTGTCCAGATGATATCCAGATGATTAAAAGGAAGCTGAATCTGTATCCTATCAAAGGCTCTCTGAAGCTCATCCATAATTTCTCCTTTCTCCCACTATATATACTTCTTTCATGCGCAAAAAGTTACAAAAGTTTCAGACAAGAAGAGACTGTTCATTAAATGAAAAGGAATACTGTAGTGTAACAAAACTAAATCTCTACAGCACATTGCTAGGTGATCACTATCTGACACAGTAAATATCTTCCTTGCAATGGCAATTATCCTGTGTTCTATCCTACGTCATAAATGACCCCAGAAACAGCAGCTGATATAAATATCTTTATGGTCTAGGCCAACATTAGAAATATCTTACAGTAATCAAATAATAGTGCATTTGTAGTAAATTTGTTTGCCTTTTTTGTGAGGCCTGCTTTGAAAGACCAAAACCTTCAAAACTTGTTATTGCCAAAGACATGATATTCTGCAGTTGAGCACAGATTTTTTAAAATATTGTTTTAAAGTTATTTTTAGGGACCACAACACTTATTTAGCACCTTAGAATACCCCCTCTATTTTTATTTTACAAGTTTTAACAAACTCCACCTTAGAGTTTTATGTAACTTGCAGGAGACACTGATTTTGTCCAAGTTTAGTCAGTTTAAATAACTACACTGTGCTTCCCTTATTGAAATAGGCAACTTTAGAGCATGGTTCATCTGACTTGTTTTAGACAGTTACTTTACAATGGGATTAATAACTCTTTAGACTCCATTGATTATATAAACAAGATTTCAAATAATTATAAAGTGAGTTTAATCATCCCATAGACCCCTCAGCATGACCAAATGCTGGATTTTAATGTACACCGCATCCTGTCTTCCATTACCTGACCTCACAGGAGAAGGAATATAAACAATTTCCTCACAGAGTTTTATGAGTATCTGTCACATGGGTAAAGGCAGGCTGTTCAGCCTGCAGGAGAGGAGGCTTAGGGAGAGCTCATCAGTGTGTACAAATATCTGAAGGCAAGGTACGAAGAAGACAGAGTCAGGCTCTTTACAGTGGTGCCCAGTGACGAACCCAGAGGCAACGGGCAGAAACTGAAGTGCGGGAGGTTTCCTCTGAACATCAGGAAACACTTTTTCACTGTGAGTCAGGACAGAGCACTGGCAGAAGTTGCCCAGGGAGATTGTGGAGTCTCCATCCTTGGAGACATGGTCCTGTGCAAACGGCTCTAGCTGGCCCTGCTTGAGCAGGAGGGCTGTACCAGATCAGTTTCAGAGGTCCGTTCCAACCTCAACCATTCTGGATTCTGGTGATGATATTTAAATAAGGACATCAATGATTTCAGACTTTGTAAATAATATGTAGGATTTTTGAGGGTGCAATTTTACTTTACAGAAAGTCCTGTTATCACTCAACTTGTGCTCCTTCTGCTCCCCTTGCATAATTGCTGATGTTTTGGCTGAATTGAGTGGGTCATTTGCCTCTTAAATGAACTGGTTGAGCTTTCTGGGTCAGCAGCATGTTAAACCTGGCGGGGGTGGGGGGGGAAGGGTAGAAAAAAGAATAATTTTCTTCTTGTTTAGCTTGTCGAACTGGCTCACGTGCACCACTTAAATGTCAGTGGTGTAAGGGATTTCACAGCCAGTGGCACAAAATAGTTTTCCCTTCCTTTTGCTATTGTCTGCAATGTCAGACTTAATCCTAAGAAAAGGAGCAGCTTTAGGAGTGACTGTGTAATTTTTCTGTGCATCCCACTAGTATTCTGTGTGGTCAACAGTGCTGATGACAGCATATGCATCTAGCAAATGGGTATCAGCAATTTACTGTACCCACTGTTAAAAGAGCTTGAGGTACTTGTAATCAGTATTGTCTTGGCTTAATGTCTTGGTCTGTCTTGGTTAAATGTCTCACTCTTGACCCATGTGCTTCAAATTCCAGCCCAGGTTGGCTGGAATCTTCTTACAAAGCTCATTCGGGTAACTTCATTCATTACCTTCTCTAAAAATAAAGTGCCTGGTTTTGCATGATTTCAGCGTGAAACCGAGTGAAACCCAATGTTTACTGATTCCGTTTTGCTTAGCACCCCTGGGCGCGTGTGGGTCTGTAAGCGGGAGCTGGGGCCAGCGGCGCAGGGAGCTGTGCAGGATGGAGCAGGACCGAACGGAACACGCAAATGAACCAAATAGGCAGCTCCAGTCTTGCAAAGGGAAACTGCGACTTCACAGGCAATTTAGCTAGGACAATTTATTCTAATTTATTACAGTAAGCTACATATTAGCAAACATTAACAAATCAGGGGCAGATTTATGACAGGGAAGGCTACTGTGCTAATGAGTGCCCCCCTCATTAGCATTGCCTGGAGCAGCATATGCTCTCTCTCAGCCTTTCCTCACCACATTTCCCATTACCATCGCAGCAGAAACAAGCCTTTCATATCCTGTAATCTCTGACTGGGAGGAACCTCGTTTGGAAGCTAAAGAAGGGAACTGACAGCCGGCTTTTTATATGAAGTGCAATACCGGTTGCTTTTATTTGGGCATTCACTTGAAGAAGCACCGGAGTTACTGGGTAGTGGGCACCTCTCAAAACTCAGGTCCCAGGAGTGGTTACTGCTGGAGCGGTTGTAGCTTTTGGGTGTTGCACTGCAGCTAAATGGTAGGACTATCAACTTCTCTGCTGTTCCATTCCTCCATGTACAAAACAGGATTCCTAACGCTTACCTAGCACAGCAAAAGCGTTTTATTTTGTAACATTTTTTTCATTAGTATGTATCAAGTATTGGCATTTTCAGCGTTATTGTACCTGGCTTAAAGGGGGAGGAAGTGTCTGTGGGTGTCTGATTAATTACTGTAAAACATTTGAAAGTTCAGACTGGCAGGTGCTGTCAAAGCATGAAATATGATCAACATACCTTTAAATCAATGAAAGACCCGGAGTATCACAATTCAGAGAGCAAACAAACCTGATTGTTTACTCTCCACTCTGCTGCAGTCTGTAAGTGCAGACTTAAAATTAATGTAGTATACTTTGGCCACCCAGCTAAAACCCACAAAAATCCATATAAAACACCTTCCAAATTCCTCAACCCCAGATTGTACTAGTTTAAGAAAACTCTTTCTGTGATATCTTTTCTCCCTTAAAATGCTTGGTCTTTTATTAAGTACATAGCAATTTGAAAGGATTGGAGTGATTTTTTTTGTCGCAGATTCATAATCCAGCTGTTGATAAAACTACTTCTAAATGTCTCTAATGGTAGACTCTGCATTTCCCCCACCCTCTTCCCCAGAACAACTCTAAAGAAAACTTTCCATACTGAATATTAGCAAGCTGTCTAAAGACGGCACTGTGAGAACACGGTTTATAACAATCATTTAATTAATTGTTGGTTATTTCATCAAGCAGTCTGGATTTCACTCTGCAGACATGTGCAAGGTTCCTTTTTTTTTTCTCAAGACAATTTACATTTGCAATGTAACACTTCATTGAAGACAGGGAAAAGGAAAGCGATGCAAACGCCCAGATTTTCCAAACTGCTCCGACCACTTTGAATCACCCCATAAAACTTCCAGATCCCTCTTCCTTGGGGAAAAGTGCAGGTGGTGGTGGGATGCAGGAGTTCCTCCCAAGCTGAGCCCCCCTCCTGGCCACCAGCAGAGAGGGTGCGGAGGGAAGGGAGGAGGTGTCGCTGGGCCTGTGGGTGTCTGGCTCCTGCCCTCCTGCCGTTACCCGGTGTGGGTCTTGGCAGCTGGGGAGAGACGGGGGGGCTGCTCGGAGCGGTGCTTGGGGAAAACAGCCAGGGCTTGCCAGAGTGGAGTTCTCCTTGAACTACTCTGTAACATTTACAAACTAGAGGAATTTCTGAGAATAACACAGAGAGAGAGAAAAA
>VWZZ01007095.1:0-61130 GCA_013399095.1 Psophia crepitans | reverse complement strand
AAAAAAAAAAAAAGACTAGAAATGGAGTGTGGAGTGAACCCCCCAACCATGATTCATTCATCCCCTGGTGAAGGGGAGGGGGGAAGGGGAAACATGGGAATGCAAAGTTTGAAAGAGTTGACATTTTGAAATATCCACTTTGGAAAATCTTGAATTATCTGAAAAATTGCTGATACTTGTTTGCAGTTTTCATGTTAAAATAATAGCTAGAAACTTAATTACTATTCCATGTTATGCTCCACTGGTTCTGCCGGGATGGATAAAGCTTTTGTGAGTATAATTTCCCTCCCTCCACCCCACCCCCAATAAATTAGTATATTTTAAGACCAGAAGGGACTGTTCTTCCGACCTTATGCATAATAAAGGCAACTGATTTGCTGTATATTAATTCTGGCTTCAAGTTAGATAACTCTGATTCAATTGCAACATACCACAGAGAAATCTTCCACTCCAAACCATTATCCTCTTGTTTATATGTCAGTGAACTCCATTATCCTTTACCAGCATCACTTTGGGAAGTCTAATCCAACAGGGACTCTGACATGCAGTAGAAGTCCCCTCCTCTTTGTTTCCCTATCCGGGTCCTGGAAGAACGGTCTTTAGTCTGTGATTAAGTACATGACTTTACTCTTGATCATGACAAAAGTCATATCTAGTCATAAAAATCATGCCTAGGCAACCAAAATAAAACGATGTCAGTAAACCAGCCATTGCATTTCCCGCTCCCCCCGACTTCTCTCACATTAATCCCAAAAGTAAGCCATGGTGGTATCTGTTTGGTTTGGGGTTTCTTTGTTTTGGATCTTTTTCCTTTCTTTTTTTCTCCTTTATTTCATTAATTAAAATGTAAATTAAAATCAGGGTCAAAGATTATCCCTGTGGGACTTTACTCAACAATTACTCTGTGTTTATAGTTGCCTTTCAAGACCTGCTGGTTTCTAATTCATTTACTGTGTGCCCTGTTGGCTTTACAGCATTCTAGTTTAGTGTTCATAATGTTGTGTGGTGTCCTGCCAAATATTTGATTTATTTACAGATTCACAGATCCACAGATGCAGAGATTCACAGATTGGTAGGGGTTGCACTGTTACCTTTATCAAATCTATAATTTCACTTATTATTACATAATTAATTGCTGTTGCAGACTAATTGCCTCTTGACCTTTTTTTTTTGTGCAGCTAGGAGGGAAAGCGGAGGTGTCAGCCAGGAGCTGTGAGAAGGCAGGAACCCGTGAAGGACACAAAGCAGAGGGTCTGACTGAAGGCAAATGGGCAATGAAGGGCTTTAACAGGAACGCTTTGAACAGGGGTCCAAACGGAGAGCCTGGCCCCCTCCCTGGGAAGTGCAAGGGAGGAAGCGCTGTGGTGCTGGTGGAAGTGTGGAGGCAGCAACTCCACCAGGCAGGCAGGGCTGAACACCTGCAGACATCAGCGTCTGCGAGTAACTCCTGTGAATCTAAAGAGATGTCTGAGTGACTCCACACCTTCCTCTCCTGTGTTCAGTCTGGCCTCCTCTAACGACTCCATAATAAATGTATTACAGCAGAACCGTAAGATTTCTCCAGTTTCATATTTCCTGTAAGTTATCACATCTACCATGTGATGGGATTATATAGTTGCTTATTTTCTACATGTGCAGCATATTCAGGTCATAAACTCAATTTGTGCTTTTGGAACAGCAGATGTATTGGTTTCTCCAATAATGCATTCCTCTTCCAGCCCAGAAAAACACAAGAAATCAAGAATACCATTTATGTTGTATCACAAACACCACCCCTGATTTCATGAACTTTTGATAATAGTCACAACAAAATAGCCTGCTGCTTTTTTGAAAATTACATTTTGCAAAATCCCTACTAACAGTAACTAAACAGAGATCATCCACACAAATATTTTTATTAAGTGGAAACTCTGATATAAATCTTCTGTATTTAACCACTAACCTCAAATGAATACAGCACACTGGAAAAAAAATAAATCTATTTTCTTTGAGCGGGTTACTTTTACCGGCTTCGCTAATGCCCTTCAATATATACTCTCTGCTCGCTTTACCCACAAGCAATTTTTGGCGGATTTATTTTTTTCTGTGAATACAGGAGTGATCAGAAGCCACAGCAGCAGGGCATTGAAGTTTGTCTCACTTTGATTTGCTTCGTCTAGAAGGGAACAGATCCAGCAGTATGCCAGCCTAAGGCACTTTCCAAGTTGTGTGCATTAAAAACTACACCAGAGCACTGGAGTAATGGATTGGATTCCCTAATCATAAGAAAGGTCCTAGGATGCATTTGTGTAGAGAAAGAGGGAGGAAAAAAATGAAGGAGATTAGATGCCATCCGACCACTGTGAGAAGCCTGATGAGAAAATAAAGAGATTTTCTTAACAAATGGACCAAGACTCCAAAGTGTTCAAAAAAACCCATCTAGGTAGAATGAAGAAAACCATGTTCATTCTACCAGTGTACAGTCAATATGAAAAGGTTTGTGACTATGAAAAGGTGGAGGTTTTTTCCACTCAATTTATACCCTTTTTTTTTTAAGGGAGGAAGAGGATATAGTTCTTCTAAGTTGAAGTAGCATGTCTCTCCACACATATACACACCAGTGAAGGGCAAGTCATGGAGGTATTTCACATGGTGTTCTCCAAGTGGTAGCTCCTGGGGGCAAATGCCTGGGCTCCTATTCCAAGAAGATCCTCAGAGTCAGCATGTGCTTGGTCCTGTGCCAGACATGCTGTGTCAGGTAGTCATGGCATCCACGCACGGTGAGATGGTCTCCTTTGAACTCCTCTGCCTACAGGTAGTGGCTATGAGTGTGTGCACCAGACAGATGTATATTAAGTGCAATGTCACTGAGTGCATATATTCATAAAGCTGTCCTTAGCATCCCTAAGCTCCTGTAGGTTTTTATAATTAATTTCTGGTTTCTTTACACTCTGTTGTAGTTCCTTTCCATTCCCTTGGTGGGCAAATAAGATTTTGCTTTCGTGCTATCTCTCATGGAGTCTCTGCTTTACCAGATGACCCAGCAGTACAAATAAGATACAGATTAGGTATGGACGGATGATCACATCCATGCTGAATTACTCAAAGCAAACAACAAACAAATTATGTTGGCGTTCTGCTTCTATGCTGGCTTTCTGGCAGCTGCAGGTGCTACAAGGTGCTACTTGATCTGGCACAAAGTGAGAGTGTGATGACAGACCATACCTGATTCTGCATAAAGCACAAAAGGGACTGTGGAATATTGTGGTTTGTTTGTTGTTTTTTTTTTTTTTAACTAGTTTGCAGTGAATAGAGTTCAGGCTATATTAGAGGGTGTTTTTATTCCGTGACCAAGATATCTTTAGGACAAGGTACTAAAATCCGTAATCTGGGTTTTCTATATCATCAAGTAACAGCCTGAGTTTCACAGAATCATAGAATCACAGAGATTGGAAGGGACCTTGAAAGATCGTCTAGTCCAACCCCCTCCGCCAAGGCAGGGCCACCTAGAGCACATCACTCAGGAACGTGTCCAGTGGAGTTTTGACTGTCTCCAGAGAAGGAGACTCCACAACCTCTCTGGGCAGCCTGTTCCAGTTTAATGGGAGAAGGGTTGTTGAGACCATGTATTCCCAGTCAATAGTGTAAAGTCATTTGGGAAACATGATTATCCTATCAGTTTTCTATTGTGGTTAGTGGCTCTCAAGAATCAGCTGGAAGAGCAGAAAATTGCTGGTTGTGGCTTCCCGATTTAAAAAACAGCATTATTTATTCAGCATTATTTAAGGCTACCTGCCTTTAAAATATGCCAAGCATGACCTACAAATCACTGAGTCGTTGTGGCACATCCCGCTTCCTTTAGCTGGCCTCTGTGTTGGAGGACATTAGATGGAAAATAGCACTGCCAGTTCATGTCCTCTGGCTTTATCTTCTCCCTCCCTTTCTCTCACAAAGTGAAAATGTGGCAAACTTCATCTGGTTAATTGCCATGAATTATATTGTTTTCTCTGTCTTGGCTCTCTAAAATGCCAGTGGTTCAAACACTCTGTTTGATATCCAGTAGAAGAGGACAGAGCTCAGTTGAAGGAAGTAGGTAGTTATTTATAAATGAGGCACCACATTAATTAATTGTTCTGAGTCCAAAGTTTAGAGTGAAATCCAAAAGTCTCAATTAATTTCTTGTCCTTTCTGTATGGGCCTGGCTGAAACAGATACTTCACATGGAACTCCAAATCCTGTAGGCAAAGCAGAGGCCTGCTCAGGGTCATTAGAGAAGTTGACATACTTTGAGGTGCTCCATACATGTCTGCCAAAAAGTGTCTATTTGAGATCTGCCGTTTGCTCTCCTTTCCCCTGCAGTGGAAACTTGAAACTATTCCCTTAAATACTGGAGCAGGGTCTGTGCTTTTCTTCTGAAAGTTATTGACTGGACAAGGACCTTTTTACATAAGAGCCTGGGGATTATAGCAGTTGCAAAGGAAGCACTTAATTAATTTTGCTTCTCAGCCAGAAAGAATTCACATGCATACCTGTCACCTCCCAGGGAAATGTGGGCCACCCAGCTACACACTGGCAGAGGATGACGAGGGGAGCAGCGAGAAGGCACACAAAGTGCTCACCGACCCTTCTGTTGGAGCTGTACCATGCAATTTCACAAGTCAGTGAGCCACGCAAACCTGGCTTTAGAGTCCAGTGGTTAGTCACTCATATGGAAAAGAGGCATCCTGAGTTTTGACTCTTCTATTTCATGCTGTCTGTATGAGGATTTGTGCATCCAGCCCTGCCTCTCCACTTCCCAGCCACAGTGCTGCTGACTGAGATGTTCACACATCAGTGCCAGCACCAATGCTGCAGCTTCATTTCCACTGCAGGTATATGCTTGTTGCATGGAGTCCTGCATCCATACAGGAGCCATGACTGCAGCAAAATTTACACTTCCCTGGACCTTCAAGGACCCTCAGAGATGCCCAGCTACAAAACAGTTTCATGCAGAGTAGCATAGTCCTACTTTCCCCTTGTCCTGTGATCTTGTGAATGTTCCTCCTCAAGTACGTCAGTTGCCTGACTTCTATAGAAGATGCTGCTGCAACAGGTTCTGAGATTCAGAGCTTTGGATTTACAGACCCTGTTATTCCCTGATATTTCCTTAGGTACATAAGTTCTTTATGCACTTGGATTCAGGTCTGAAAACACACTCTCTGTGAAATGCAGTGATAATAATGAGTGTAGGATTGTTCATATTTATATAAAACATAAATATAAAAGCAGGTAAGAGGATTCCATCTAATATTTTTGCCATTTACATAGCACAGAAGGGGTCTGTGACACAGTAAAAAAAAAATCAAGGTTATGCTGCTTCCTGTCTGAGGAGAAATCTAAAGTGGTCAAATGTAATACAGACCTTACATTAGTGGGGGGAGATAGCTGCAGTCAGACATGATAGGCAAAGCAAAAGAAATGGCATTTGGATGACATTGGTGTTTCAGGATTAATTGAACCTTTGGCATTTGAAAAGTATCCTATCCAAGTTTCAAGCCTGCAGCCTCTACCAAATTCAGGGATTACTTTTTCAGAAACTTTAGAAATATGGCTGTAATGATCCCAGTTGTTCTGTGTCATTTTAACTGATCAAAGTTTTACTTTAGCAGAATTATATCTCAGAAGCATGACGGGTTTGTCTGTGTATTAATCCTGCCAACAGTTCCTCTATTGTAATCTTACTTTTGCCAATAACTTGGGTTGTGGGCCCGAGTTCGTGATTTAATCGCTAATCTCACTGGAACTGGAGCTCTGCCACTGAATTCAATGGAGATAACTTGGCCTTTGACCACTTTGTCTCCTTGCTTCTATATTACCAAGAGCAAACAGATGACAAATTATTGTGCCTGATGCTAAAACACTGATCAGGGCAGAACAGATGTTACGCAGCTGTATCTCAAAAAATGTAGGTGTTTTCCCTACCTGGCAGGGAACAAATGCAGTGCTGGACATGGGGGATAGGTGCCGTCCCCTGCCTCTCCAACCTGAGGTAGTGAATGCATGGGCTGCCACAGGGATGCCTGCGATCTACTCTTCTTCTAGCCCTGTGGCACTCCTACCTGCCCAGTGGCTTAACTTCCCCAGGGGACATGAATGTCTCCAAGTTATCCTGGTCCTTGGTACCTAGCCACCAGTGTGCTGGAGATGCCTGTTTACTCCCTTGGGCTAATTAAGAACTAAATTTCAGTTCACTCACTTCCTGGGTGAATATTCTAGGAACTAAACAATTACGCACCCACTGCTACCACAGCATCAGATGTGGTTGGTTGTAGTCCGGGTCACAAATAACATTTCAGTCTTCTCCAGGGACTTTTAACTGAGTTCAAGTACCCATCCAACAAACCTATTAAATGAGAGGTGTAGGTAGGAGATAAGCATCCATTTTTCCCCTTCTGAGTATATGTGGGAGACTAAAGGTAAATACCTTGGAAGTTTTCAAGCTAAGGGAGGCACCTAATGATTTTATGTAGCTATACATGACACAGTCCTGGAAAGTAGGACAGACTGTGTTTCTCCCTGAGACTGTGGCGAAGTTTGGGCACCCATTTCCCGTTTTATACAGAACTTGTTCAGACTGGATCTGACTCAGAGAATCAGCAGAAAAATTAACAATATTAGTTTTTCCCCCCAAGGTTTACAAATGTACGTTAGCTACAATAACATGGTCTCATTTAATATTAATCCTCCTTCAGATTTCTCCTTTGCTTTAGGTCTTCATACACGTATGGGTTTAGTCCACTGCCTGTGTCACTTGCTTCCTCAACAAAGAGCAGATACCAGTGAGTAGTGAGACAGGAGCTCTCATCCAATTCTCCTCAGCCCCTAAGTGTTCTATACTACCAATATTAAATAGTAATAACTTGTGTCAGATGGGAGGCCTTGGAAGCCCAGAAACTTCAAAAACAATTATACTGAGATGTCTTAGATGCTAGAACAACAGTAAATGCTACCAAAAAGAAAAAACAGGGAAAAAAAAAAAAGAGTTATCTTTCCAGTGCTGTGCTATGTATTATATTCCCAGTTCACTGGAGAGAGAGATTAATGCAAATTCTCCAGACAGGTAAACAAGCCTGGGAAAGCACCACCCTCTGGGAAAGTTGCCCTGGTTCACAAATCCAGATAAACACAGAATTTTTTTACAAGAGACAGGCTGGAGACAGGACCCCAGCCTGGAGAGGAATGGAAAAGACAGGTAAAGAGACAAACTACAACAGTTTCATAAAATTATGTTTATAGCTACTGGCACACCTAACAGTAAGCTGAAGATGCGTGCAGACTGTTGACTGTCTTATGGCTTGTTTTCTCTGTACCTCTTTGTCCTAAAATAAACACAAAGAGCTGCAAGAGTTTAGAAACAGCCATTTTAACATACAGTAGAGGGGTGGAGAAGACAGCTGGAAGCCACAATTTAATCAGCTGCAGTAAGAATTGCTAGAAGCTGGTGATCAGCACCGTAATGCAAGTCCACTCTTTCTCTTTTTGCTCTTCTGCAATTCATATGGCTTTTGGATCTCTGCTAGCATACATGATGCATAGTACTCACAGTCTGGCCTGTCTGGAGGAATAATATTTGAAAAATCCTCGTCTGAATTCCCCATTACTTTTGCCAAATGAGAATTATTGTCTTAGCTGAGCATTTCCCAGTGTCTTCTAAATCACCAGGCCTTTGTATAATAGGTGTGATTGAATACTTTGTAAATAGCTTTATGCTTAATGAGATTCTACAAAGAAGGACTTCTGATGAATTAGGTGACTTTTGTGGGGTCATAAAGTATTTTCATACCTAGTCTGGAATGTATTTTGTTCCTTATGACGCATTCCGTTGAAACATTCTGTAAAGAAATATTGTGAGGTTATAAGGTAGGGGCTACATTCACTGTACAGTACTATTAGCAGCTCCCATCCGATTCACATGGCCTTTACAATTTTGCATAGGATAATTCTCTCTCTTATGTGAAGGACCTAAGTAAAGTCTGTTGAATCTAAAACCACTGATCAGTATAGTGTACTGTTACTAAATCTTCTGCATTTTGAGAATATAAATGAAGTCACAGGGATGATTATTTTCAGCCAGTCATCTTTTTTTTAAATGGAACATAAGTGACTTTACCAGATAACACATCTTTTCCAAAATCTATGAAGTTTCTTCTGTGAACTCAAAGGATCAGTTCCTTCAACACCACCTGTGAAGTCCTTACAGCAATACCTTGGTGAACAGACACCAGCTACCCTTCCTGATTTCAGCTGATTCAGATGTTGTTGTGTGCAGTGCTTCAGTGTTTGGGGCACGAGATTCCAGAGTTTACGAAGTCTTTTGTAGTGATGGTGGGCTTGTGAGGTTCTAGGAAAAGTCCAGACCACAATGGGCAATCAGGCGTAGGACTTGAACACAAGACTAGGTTGAGGTTTCTTTCCACAGATGTTAGTGTGAAAGGTATTAGCCTACCCCAGAAAACAAGCAGTTGTCACTCTGGTGACAACAATGGCAGGAAAGGGGGTTTCATTTTGTGTGATTTTTCTTTGCTATTAAGTCTTGGTTAAGTAGGAAGTAGAACAGACGTTATTTAGTATAATCTCCTCAAGTCTGATTCTTCTAACAGAAAGCTCACAATGAAAGACTGTAGTCTCCTCGCCTATCCAGACTTCAGGAGAATGAATCCTTATGGCGTGGCCTCTTTACAGATCTGATAAACCTGGTGGTATGACTGAAGCAGTAATTCCAGTAAACCACATAGCTTAAATCTTACTCCTTCGTTAATAAGAGCAGTGCACAGAATGTGCTCAGCAGAGTAATCAGCTCAGTAACCAGTAGCAGAGCTCTCATATAAGAAAAAAAGCGATGCTAATTTTTTTGTGGGAAAACGTCGTACCGTTTGAGGCACACTGTAGTTCTGCCCACACTTAGTAATAAGAAAGCAATGTAGT
Source organism: Psophia crepitans (assembly GCA_013399095.1). Taxonomy (NCBI): domain Eukaryota; kingdom Metazoa; phylum Chordata; class Aves; order Gruiformes; family Psophiidae; genus Psophia; species Psophia crepitans. Next base: position 52,187 of record VWZZ01007095.1, on the reverse strand, counting down.
AAAATGTTATGATAACAGTTGCTCAGAACTAACAGTGAAGTATAAGCACCTGCATATTCCAGTTCCCTGTCTTTAAGTCAATTGTCAAAAAGCCCATCCTTTCCTAAGGAGTTAACAATGTTTGGCCGCACAGCAATCAATGAGAATTTTGTCACTGACTTGTAAAGGGAACCAAGGAGAGCCTTCCCAGGCATGCCTGGCCTTTCAGCAGCACCATCTGGCTCCCCAGCCCAAGAAATCTGATGAACATCAAAAGATTCTGAGAATAGTGTGTAAAAGGTTTAAGAGATCTAATTACAGCTAGTATTTCCTATAGCTCAGTTTGTCTTTTCTTCTTACACTGTTATCAAAGACCACCCATATTTGACCACCCAATTCAGAGATCAGTCTCGTAAGACTACTGCAGTATTTGTATGCAATTACAAGCAATTCCCACCTTCTCTTTTGTGTGACATATAACCACAATTTTCATTATTGTTACATTATCTACAAACAGTTACACGATGCTTCACATCTTCAAAATGTCCAGTATTATTTAAAGCATTGTGGACATACATGTGTTAGAAATACTAAAGGGAGAATTATGATATCTGCATTGGAATGACTGGAAGTATTTCAGCTGCCTTCAGGGGAAATAAAATTATTTGAATGTGGTCTGAATTAGAAGTTCAAGAAAAGATGTTTAAGCTTGAGGCATTTCATGTCTTTTCAAAGTTTGGGGTTTTTTTGTCAGGAAGAAAAAAAAAAGGAATTCCCACAGAAGCTCAGAGATTTGTCATGATAAAATTAAGCACATAATGTTAGAACAATCAGTCAGAGTGAAGCACCTTGTCTTTCCCTGGGGAGAGCGGTGGATGCCTTGGGAAAAGGCATCATGCTGTGATCCTTCCTCTGCCTTTTCTTCCAGCCTTCTGCAGCCCATAGGTTTCCTGAACTACCAGTTGTATCTCTGTAATTTAAGGCCATGAATGCATTGTTTTCCTATTTTTTCCCATTGCTTTTTAACTGTACAGATTTTGGCTTCTATATCATTCTTCATAATGAATTCTATGGCTTAGTTACACACATTAAATGCATGCCTCTTTGTTTTTGCTTCCAAACGAGTCTCTGACAACTTCATTTGTTGCCCCTTGGTTTTGTCTGTAAACTTCCGAATAATTGCATATTGTTCATCTTCTTCCACTTACAATTATCACCAGTACTTTCTAGCATAATGCCTTGAGTCTTCTCTCTACCAAAATTACAAGTTCTAGTCTACCTAACCTGTACTGATATTGAAGAAAATCTGTACTTTTGATTATAATTGTTGCCTCTGTACCTGATCTTATGCCACTGTATTCTTTTAACATTAATGTCATCAGAACACCAAATAATAAAAATTGCAATCTATCATAGATTTATAATAATAGCATAATAATGATTTTGCACAGACTGAGGAAGCTGGGCTTGTTCAGCCTAGAGAAGAGAAGGCTCCGGGGAGACCTCGTTGCGGCCTTCCAGTGCCTAAAGGGGACCTACAGAAAAGCTGGAGAGGGACTGGTTACAGGAGCAGGGAGTGACAGGACAAGGGTTAATGGGTTTAAACTGAAAGGGGAAAGTTAGATTAGATATTAGGAAGAAATTCTTTCCTGTGAGGGTGGTGAGGCACTGGAACAGGTTGCCCAGAGAGGCTGTGGAGGCCCCATCCCTGGAAGTGTTCAAGGCCAGGTTGGATGGGGCTTTGGGCAGCCTGGTCTGGTGTAGGGTGTCCCTGCCCATGGCAGGGGGGTTGGAACTAGATGATGCTTGTGGTTCCTTCCAACCCAAACCATGCTATGATTCTATGTGATTCTATGATTTTGTTCTCTATTCTGAGACTTTCTCTATTTATCTTGTAACCAGTACTGAGCACTGAGCAGATTTTTACAGACTTATTCACTAATTCCAAGATCTATTTCTATAGTAGTAATACTCAATTTAGAGCGCACGGCTGTACAGATCTAGTTAGGACTGGTTTTGTTTATGATCCTGCATTTATAAGTATTACATTTTCCCTGACAGTTAATTACCCAGCTAGTAACATGAATATTCATTTTTAAAACCTTGAATTACCAGCAAATGTCATTGCCTTACAATCTTCTCCCTTTTCTTGATCTTTTATTGTTATATTGATCAACACAAGCCTCAGCACAGAGCACATACTGGTGATGTCCTTTTCCTGTGAAAACAGCTTGCTATTTCTACTCTTTGTTTCTATACTTTGATCAGATCTGAAATTCTAAGGGGATCTTCCCTGCCAGCTTAGTTTCTTGGAGACAAATGCTGTAAATTGTTTGAAAATCTACACTCACTACGTAGATTTCCCACATCTGCCTGCTCTTCAGCACCTTTCAAAACCTCTGGTAAATTTGTGAGGTATGACTTCCTTGTGTAAAAGTAGTGTCTACGCTTACCTATTATAAAATGTTAATCACTTCTTGATTGATGATGGGATATTTTTATTATAAGCTTCTACCAGTTTTCCTAATGTGAATGTAAGATTTCCTATTCTGCAGTTGCTTACATCCTTTTGGAAGGTTTTAAAAATCTTTGCCACCTTGATCATTTGTCATTACTGTGTTGTTGAAACCATTTCAGGTGTTAGCACTTCCTAACTGGTAAAGGGATTCCAGTTCCCTTTGTAGAAACACGGATATGTCCTTAAGTGTGCTGTGTAATTCAAAACAGGATGCAGATTTCTAGATCCTCTTTGTGTAGTAAAAATAATCATGAAATTCTGCTTTATTTAGAATGGTTACCTTGTCCCACTGACCAACCACTGAGCAGTTTTTCCTTCACAAATGAAACAGTCAGGTATTAGTAATGCAGTTAGTCATGATGGTCACATCCTTGCAATCTGTAGAATGAGGCAAGCTCACAACCCAGCTGAATCAATGACTTCACCTCTGTTTACTTCAGTGGACAGGAATTAAGGACTCACTTAATTGTACTGGGAGTTGAATACCTGCATACTCACAGAGTATGTAGAGAAGGATTGAAGTTCGCCAAAATAAATTTCCAGTCCTCAGCCAGGCAAGATTTTTATTTGCTATGTTTATTGCCACAATTCCTGTTTCATCTCTGAGTAAGACCTGAAGAGGTTCAGTTCACTGATTCTTATGAAAAACAAACTGATTTCGGGATGACAGCATTAGGATTAGGATTTGGATTTATAGGACCAGAAGCTTTGGGCATCTCTGACCAAAATTCTGTATATATGTTTACAACTTGTTTTTTTCTGTGGCTGTGTTTTTTAAGTTTGGGACTTTCTCCCCCATCATTTTTGCTTTAGAAAGCACTAGTCCCAGTGACTGCTGTAATCTTCTGCCTTATTAAAGTGTGTATGCTCCCATCAGCTTCTTAGGAAAATTTAACTGTATAAACAGATTTCTCTGGCCAAGACAGCTCAGAAAGTCTACAGCGTAGAGCGCTGCCATCGGGAAAACAGGGTTTGGAATTGAGAATGTTTTTGCTGGGCTGATGGAAACTTGGCATGCTGCATGATAACTTAAAGTTAATGAATGCTGGTGGAAAACAGGCCCCAAACTCCTGGCAGCAGAAAGTAAGCCAGGACTGGAGGTTTAGTAAACAAGCTGCTCACACACAACCTCAGCCCCGAAGGGTGGGATTGGTGTTGGTCACTGCAACTTCAAGCATTGCCGCAAGGGGAAAGGAACCAAGGCAGATGGGAGCTGTGCAGTCCGTGCTCCTGTGGGATGGACTGCACCAGTGAGGTCTTCCAGATCTCTCCTTACTCCTGCCCTCCCTGAAACCATGTGCTAGTGGGTGGCTCTTGTACAACCACCATCCCCTAAGGTGGTGAAACCATACTTGAGGTCAGAGGCTACTTTTTGGATTTTATCCCTGATATACAAAACAGATTGAGGTATCTGAGTGCCTTTTGAGGTTGTTAAGTCTAAAATACATAGCCTCAAAGTGCCTACTTGGCTGTCACTTAGCTCTGCAGGGATTGATTATTGTAAGTACTGAAGTTTCTATCACTTAGATTTCTTCCATGTCTGAGTGTTTGCAACTGTTCATACCCTAGAGTTGCCAAAACATCATCACATGAGCATCTCTAGCTTAGGTTTCAAACATTTTTGAGGTATATAAATTAAACATCGTTCTGCCTGGCTGGCTGGCAGGGCCTAATCCAGTCAGCAAACTCAGATCAAATCTTAATTTCTGTTCTTCATTTAACGTGAGACCAGACAGCATAATACCCCTTTTACTTTTGTGGTTACAGCATTATCCAGCAGTTAATTTCTTTCTCTGCTTGAGTGCTTATCTCAGCAAGCGGACGATGAGGTGTTCGTTCTGACAGAGAGCTGTGTCAAACAGCCGCTGTCTGGGACATGTTTGGGATGGTCAGTAGAAAGATACTTGTCATTTGGTTAAATAGTCAGTGCTCACTGGAGAGGTGGGGAGAGCCTGGGCTCTTGGTCTTTCTCACCCTGGGTGAATATGCCAAGCTCTAGGTGACAAGAGTTTCACTGGATGATCATACTTTCTGTAGCCTGCTTTAGATTTCATTGCAGAAGGAAGGACAAAGTATCCGGCTCTGAAATGGTCAGTAATTTGAACGCTGGACATCCAAAGCATGTGGATGCACGTTCCTCGGTGCAGGCAAAGTATTAAAACTCTGTCCCTGCAGTCTGAGGTGAGGGCTTTAATCACTACGCTATAGAGTAAGACAGGGGTGACACACTCCTTCCACTGTGTTTTGTGAGAAAGGAGTTGGTTTAGGGACCTGCCATCAAGGACAGATGCTTTCTGCTGGGTCCAAGGGTGCCAGTTCTGGTTCACAGCAGCTGTTAATCCCTACCCTTCTTCAGGCTGTTGACACATGCCCGCGCTAATTCGCTTCAGGCACAACAAAGGAGATTAGCTCAAATAGTGCAGATCGTCGGCATGAACTTGGCTGAATTTCCTTGGGGTGAGGTAGGGAGTTGCCCCACAGACTGAGTCAGTCACAGGTGGGCTGGAGCAGGAATCTCCAGCTGGAGAAAAGAGAAAACATCTGCTCCTGCCCTAACTTTAGGAGGGAGTTCAAAGCTAAAAATACCTCAGGCAGGTTCCTCCTTTTATTCCAGAACTCCATGCTGAAATCTCTGGCAAAATGGGTTTAAATGCCCTGGATGCACCTAAATCCCTCTTTGACAGAGTCCAGTCTCTCATCATGTCTTTCTCCAAGTAAGCTCTTGTTCACTTGGAGTCAAGTTCTGGTGTCCTTGAAACTATTGCCAAGATGACCCTTAATGTGGCAGGAACGAGATCAGGGAATGCAGAGACAAGTGCTCTGCAGTCAGTCACCTTTGCCGTCCTGGATGCCTCCGGGCAGGCTGAGAAGGTCCCTGCCCCCACCAACCTCTGCTGCTCCCAGAACCTGGCTTCCTTCTTAAACCCCACCTCCTCTCCCTCATGTTCCTTCTTGGTTACTTTTTCTTGTCACCTCCCTTTTGCCAGCTCTGGTCTTTGGCTGATCCTGCACTGGGCTGTTCTCTGCAGGTTTAGGAGTTTTGACGAGTGCTGTCAGGGCCAGAGGAGCCTGGGGAAGGAACGATAGAGGGATGGGGATGGGCTGGGATGTATCAGGAGCGCAGCATCCAGCAGCTAGCCAGTTAAGGAACTGCAGCCCAGATCCAGCGCCACAACTGCTTGTGTAATTGCTCCTTAACCCAGTTCAGTCAGACAGACATCAGTTTCAACAGATTTAATGCCACATAACTTGGATTGTTTTGACTAAGCTGGGTAGAAATGAATTACATGAGGACTTTATCCTGGCTGATCTGAAAGGTGTAATGAAAAGAGGAGGTGGAGCTCGGGGTAAAATGAGCAATAGGTGCCTATAAATTACGACCAAGCTTAACTCTGTTCAGAAGGGAAAGTGCAACGTCAGTTCTGTGTGCCAGCAAGGTCATTGCTGACATGAGACTACATCTCACTAATATTAAGCAATTTCAGAAGAAAGTATAATCCTGGAGTAAATTCTAAGGGTGTATTTTGGGGTTTGTAACCTCCAGGTTACAGATTTCTTGATAAATTTGTTTAGTATGTTTACTAGGCATCACCTGATAGACATTTATTTTGTAGAGATAAAGCCGCTTTTCCAGGTTCCTACTGTCATTTCAACCTGCATATATTTTTCTCTACTCTGTGCTAGGAAGACATTCCTCATATGAGTTGTATAAAAGTCAGAGAGAGAGAGGAAAAAAAAGAAAATTATTCAGAAAAATTTATCTTAGATACCAACAGTGGCAGAGTAGGAGTGGAGTTTTCTATGTGGTCTGATAGAGTCACAGGCTGTGATTTTCCCAGATAGTAAAATTAGCATCTATATTGCTAGGACAAAGCTCCAGATTATCTCCTGCTAAGAAGACAAAGGGAAAGGTAAATAGGAGCTTTAAATATGGGTATGCTTACTTCCTTTCAGACTTGAGTCATCAAAAGAAAGTTAAATTTAATTCCGTTTGGGAGGTTAGACCAATTACTGTGTGGTAGAAGAGAGAACTAACACATGCTTTAGACTTCGATTTCATTTGCCTGGGAAGTAACTATACAACCACGTGAAGAGAGTTTTAAATCATTTTATATCTTTTTTATACTGAATAAGTGCAAGTTGGCAAAAAGACAACTTCCCTCTTCATATCAGCAGCAGAAATAATAATGTATTTATCATATCAATGAGGCTAATTTCTTTAGATTTAAAGAAGACTATCGCATAACTACCTCTAAAAGCCTTCTGGTAGGGTACAGGTAGCATTAATTGCAAAATTAAAGAAATAAATACTGGTAAAATCATGGAATTTTCTTAAACTTGAACTTTTTAAACATTAGTTGGATGAACTTTGCTTTAATCAGGGTTGAGTTTAAGTCTTACAATATTATACATCAAACATATTGGAACTTAAAATGCATATTCCCTATGAATATCAAAGTGAGGTTTAAGTTAGGTTTGATCTTGCATCTGTGTAACACAAACAATTAAAATATCTTGTTTTCTCCTCTATAACTGTTGTTAATTCTCTGCTAAGGATAGAGCAGGCTATACATAATTTAAGGTTGTCCTTTTTTCTAATTATTTACAGTATTATTTTTTGTAGAGGTAAATATGTATTCCAATAATCATCAGCACATCATAAGCCTCTGACATACAATGATTATTAATCTGCTGTATCCTTTAGTTTGCCACAGTTCATTGACACTATCATTGATATTGATGGCTTTATTTTTCCTAGACACTAAGTGAGCAATTCATCAAGGGAACAACAAAGGCTGGAATTGAAAGATAAAACATCCAGGTCAGTAACTCATTGAGCATCACACAGCTGAAAATGTGCTGGAACATAGAGAAGCCATGAGCTGATTTGATACCTGGATGTGCCAGGATGGTTAGCAGTGGGAGTGTCAGTGCATGTAAGGGTGCAGGTGCCTTGGAGTGCTTGCTGTGAACCCACACACTCACGTCATTATATACTTCCATAAAGAAGGTCTGCTGGCAAAAGGTCTGAGAAAAGGAAAGAAGGAAAGAAGGAAAGGAAAGGAAAGGAAAGGAAAGGAAAGGAAAGGAAAGGAAAGGAAAGGAAAGGAAAGGAAAGGAAAGGAAAGGAAAGGAAAGGAAAGGAAAGGAAAGGAAAGGAAAGGAAAGGAAAGGAAAGGAAAGGAAAGGAAAGGAAAGGAAAGGAAAGGAAAGGAAAGGAAAGGAAAGGAAAGGAAAGGAAAGGAAAGGAAAGGAAAGGAAAGGAAAGGAAAGGAAAGGAAAGGAAAGGAAAGGAAAGGAAAGGAAAGGAAANAGGAAGGGAAGGGAAGGGAAGGGAAGGGAAGGGAAGGGAAGGGAGGAAGGGAGGAAGGAAGGAAGGCTTTTAACCAATTATTTCCAAATTCACTTTTATGTAATACATTTCTAAATACAAACTTTTCAAACAAGCGTGCCAAGATGGAGAAGTATTCAGCCATGTAAAGACTCAGACAACCACTGAGAGAGACTTGCAGAAATAACTTGGGCCCAGAGTTCCCAGCATATTTGTATCAGATGATGGTCTTGAAATGTGTTCAGACCTTTTTTAAAAGTAAGAGCCTAACATGACTGGGTGAGCTGTCCAAGCTCATGATATGGTCAATGGAGAGTATTAGCAAGACCACAGAAATTGCTCTTTCCGCTGGCTATAAAATGCCCCTATAGGCATTTTTAGTGTTTGCTTGCTGGAGCAAGCTGATGGGAAAAAGGTTTATTTAGCATTGAAAATCCTATTATGTATGCTCACCCCACACTTTTAAATTGCTAAATCCATATGTAAGTCTACTTCTAAGTACAGTGCTGTTGCCTTTATAACTGAAAATTTTGGGAAGTGTTGCTCTTCCATTAAGACAACCAAGAATGGGACTTAGGAAAGTCAGAACTATTTCAAAGGGTTCTACACACAAGAAAATAACCACATTTTGCCTTAGTTAGCATAACTGGCAATTAGATGAAAGAAACTTGAAATGAGGGAATAATATTTTGTTGTTCTTTGAGATAAGAGTATGAATATCTGGCATGGTATTTTGATTTGGATTATTAATCATCAGTATTTCTATTACATTGGGCTAGCCAGTAGCCTGGTCACTTCACAGAAGCATGAAAATGCAACTCCTATGAGGAACTGATAGTCTGATTTCCACAGTATATTTTATGTATTTCATAGAATCATAGAATTATAGAATCACTAAGTTTGGAAGAGACCTCAAGGATCTTCTAGTCCAACCATCCCCCCACCACCTATTACCCACTAAACCATGTCCCTAAGTACCACATCCAACCTTTCTTTAAACACACCCAGGGACGGTGACTCCACCACCTCCCTGGGCAACCCGTTCCAATGCCCAACCACCCTTTCTGAGAAGAAATTTCTCCTCATCTCCAACCTGAACCTCCCCTGGCACAACTTGCAGCCGTTCCCCCTTGTCCTGTCACTAGTTATCTGTGAGAAGAGGCCAACCCCCAGCTCACCACAACCCCCTTTCAGGTAGTTGTAGAGGGCAATAAGGTCTCCCCTCAGTCTCCTCTTCTCCAGACTAAACAGTCCCAGCTTCCTCAGCCGCTCCTCATAAGACCTGTGCTCCAGCCCCTTCACCAGCTTTGTTGCCTCTTTATATCTTTAAACATGAAAAAGAAATAAATCTAGAGTTACCAGTTTTCCCCATTAGCAGATAAGGTAAAAGTTGAACAGCTCAGTGAGAGGATTAGTGGAACTTAAGTTTGAGCTCATGTTCTATTTTTCCAGTGGTGCCCTTTATAGTCTTATGAGCATCTCCTATTATTATGACATCAGTTTTCTTTCTTAAAAAGATAAATGCAAATGATTAGGTAGGACAGGAAGAGGTTATGTCTTCTTCTAACATTTTACCACAGTAAGGATGTCTTCCTCAATGTAGTTGCATGCCTAGCTTACTGCACGTGCTGAATTTTACAATGTACTTGTACTTTCTCCCCGGCTCTGTTTTGCAGAACGTAAGCAGTGCTTCAGAGACAGGTTTCACGCCTTTTCAGGTCAGGCCAACATGGCAGTAGCCAGGCCAGGGATCTTGAATAGCAAATATTCTCTAACCAAATTTTCCCCACTAGTAAGTTGTCACTTAGGAGTTTGACTGCTTTTATTCTTTTTTTTCTCTCTCCAGAAGAGATTTGCCTTACTGAAAACATACACCTTCCCAGAGGGACATAGACTGCCCTTGGATGAATGTGTGCAACTGTTAGAAGAGACCTTTTTTATTCTGAAATAACCTTTGAGTTTTGCACAATAATTTAACAAAAGCAGAGTGTTTTGTTTTGTCTTCTGTATCATCAGGCCTATGACAAAAAAAACTTGCAAAAAAAAAATCACACAACAAAACAAAAAAAACCCACCAAGAAACCCATAATAACTTTATTTTGTTTGAACCTAAAAACATAACTTTTGCTACAACCAAGTTCACAAGCTGTGTACATAACTTGAGACCCTTGATCTTGGATTGCTTGGGAAAACCTACTACTCCTTGGAAAAAAAAAGTTGGGCTGCTCCACCTATTATCTGGATTGCTTTGAAAAAAAAAAAGAATAAATATGTATGAGTTAAGGGGATATAAAGATAAAAGAGAATTTACTCTTCTTACTAGTTTCATTCCACATTTCAGATGGCTCACAAGGACTGTATTGTGTACTAAAGTAAATGCGAAGGTGGAGCAGTATTTCAGTAGTGAAACATGACATCTTGTAGTCATGGGTATCACTTCTTTTTTTAAATTAGCAACCTGTAATTCAGCGGTTTACTACTTAAATATCTGGTTTTATGTTCTTCTCCCCCTCTAGGCCCCCCCGACCAGTTTCCTTGCTGTAACCTGAATTTGTTTGACTGCACGCATATCTCTTATTCCTTCTTTGTCTTCTCAGTGTACTTATAATTAGTGGCTGGTTGAAAAGCCTGCCCTTGCTTATAAATACACTGAGAAAGCAAAGAAATGAGCAGCTGGAAAGAGACAGACAGAGGCAGAAGAAAGAGAACCTGCCATCAGAGTAGTCTGAAAAAAGTAGAATTTGTGTGAAAGCAGAATTCGTGTGATGCAAAGTTCAGTGGCTCTCCTTGCAGTGAAATCCTGTAGTTAGTGCAGCTTCCCTTTCTGTCCTGTGAACAGGCCAGTGCTGGGACTGATGGCCTGATCTGTTTCTACAGCATATCTGCTGGCAACGAGCTGGCAGGACTTAGCGGTTTTATACTTGTTCATAAGCCAGGCTACTCCAGAAGAATGGCTGCTTACTTCAGTGATCACTTTTTTTTTTATTAACAGGAGATGATTCAAATGTGATCAGGGATGCAACTTAAACACTGAAACATAACCCACTACTACTTAAGCATTTACAGTGTGGATAATGGGACATTTTTTGTATTCTAGCGTGGTAGCCAAGTGAGCCCATCATCTGGAATAATGAGTCACACCATATGGAGTCACTCCATCTTTGGTCTCAAAGACCTAAATAATCTATAATGACCAGAATGCCTAAATTGTGATTGCTTTTCACCAGCAGTTTATTACTCATTCTTTTTTAACATACCCATTATCCTTCTCATTAAGAACAGGAAATATAAGCTGTTGACAGCTAGTGTCTTCCTTTGACATAGTGTTGCTTACCCTACTTCTGGTAGATACCCTTCCACAGCTTCCTTTCAGACTATTGTGTATTTCTGGTATGACAATAACAACAAAATAACAAAAAATGTGTGCACAAGATCAACAGTAAATCAAGCAACAACATAAAAAGGAAATTGATAAATGATCAGTTTGGGTGTGCTGATATGTCAGAACACTTTTTATGTCCATGCATGTGTATGTCTATAGGCAGAGACCCACAGAACATGTCACTGACAGTTTTACCAAGCATGTTCAGATGATTTCTTCCATTTTAGGCATGATGCCAGTTGGAGGAAGAAGACCTTCCAAGCAACCTACTTACTTAACTGGTGTCCTACATGACAGTCCTCACAAGGTATTTTAACTCCTTTCACACTTCGGTATTGAGCAGCTGGGGGTACAGAGGAAGGCTGAAGCACAGCCAATGGCAACTCTTTCTTCAGGAAAACCCCAAACCATTAAAATGCTGTTTAAGATCATAGAATCATAGAATTGCTGAGGTTGGAAGAGACCTCCAAGATCATCTAGTCCAACCGTGCCCCCACCACCTATATTACCTGCTAAACCATGTCCCTAAGTACCAGATCCAACTTTTCATAGAATCACTAAGGTTGGAAAGGACCTCCGAGATCATCAAGTCTAACCGTCAACCTAACACCACCGTGTCTACTAGACCATGTCCTGGAGTGCCGCATCTATGCGTTTTTTGAAGATCTCCAGGGACGACAACTCAACCACTTCTCTGGGGAGCCTGTTCCAATGCCTCACTACTCTTTCCGTGAAGAATAGAATTTTCCTTAAACATCCCCAGGGATGGTGACTTCACCACCTCCCTGGGCAAACCATTCCAATGCCTCACCACTCTTTCTGAGAAGAAATTTCTCCTAATTTCCAACCTGAGAAGCTTATCATGTATAAGCTTATCAGTATTTGTCACTGTGGAAATTATGCTATAGTCTGATGATAATAATTACAAAAAGTTGTGAAGTCCAGGTCACTTGGGGGCAAATCCAACAAATTTTCTACCGTCTTTTTGAACAGTTCTGCTGAGCTGATCACCTAGTTACTACTGTGCTGCAATTGTAGGAACTGAATCCATTATTACATAATTTCCAAGGAATTTAAAGTAAATCTGGAGCTAGCAAGGGCTTGTCTGAACATGAAGGAAGAAAAAATCATACATCTCCAAACAAGAAGTCTGATACTTGGTTGGGTTTTTTTCCTCACACAATTCTGAATTTACATTTTTTTCTCCCTGTATCAGTTATTGAAGGAAAATGGTAATTCTGTCAGCCCTATGGAGAGCTGCCTTTCTCTGCAAACTTCAGTTACTGCTAAAAGCTAACCAGCAATTCCATCTTTAGCATTTCTGAACTCTGTATGATAAATGCAGGAAAACCCCCCACTAGTTATGTTCATCTACTAAACTTAAGATGCAAAACAGGACTGAAAGCTGCTGTCAGTGGTTATTCATCTAGATACATTTAGTATTGAAAGGAACTGGAAGATACATAATATATAGGCCTTCAGATGAAGAAAAAAAGGACTTTTCCACTGCTGACATACTGAGATATCGTTTTCGTCTGGACTATGATGTCTAAGTTTACTTGACAAAGGAGAGGAATATTTTATGTCTTTTGTTTGCTATGCAATCGATAATCAGAAAAGTGTGTGTTTCACAAATATTCCTTTTCTGCATTTGGGGAAAAAGAGAGATGATGGGTTTTTTCCATATGATTTTTTTTTTAAATTTCCAGCTGTACATAAAGTAGGTACTGTTATAGCTTTTTATCTGTGAATTAGTGTTGTAGATACTTTGGATCTTAGACCATTTAAAATGATACCTATCATCTGCTTATATTATCTTCTAATAAGTCTTAGAAATCATTACATTTTTCAGAAATTTCAATAAAATTATTGTTTCCAGTGATAGCTTTGAAAGGAGAAAGTGACAACCCTTTTTATTTTAAGTATGTTTTCTTAATTCTTAAATAAGCAGCTAGACATCTGACAGCATAAGTAATATGCTGCGGTGGGTTGACCCTGGCTGGAGGCCAGGTGCCCCCCAAAACCGCTCTGTCATTCCCCTCCTTAGCTGGGCAGGGGACAGAAAATAGAACAAAAGGCTCGTGGGTTAATTTTATGATAAAGTTAAATTTATTATCAATCTAATCAGAGTCAAGTAATGCAAAATAAAACCAAATCTTAACAGGACTTTCCCCCACCCCTCCCTTCTTCCTGGGCTCAACTTCACTCCCAAATTTTCTCCCTTCTCCCCCACCAGCGGTACAGGGGGACAGNCTTGCTCCGGCACCGGCTTCCCATGGGGTCACAACCTCCTTCAGGTGCCTCCTGCTCCACTGTGGGGTCCTCCACAGGCTACAGGTGAATATCTGCTCCTCCATGCACGTCCATGGTCTACAGGGGGACAGCCTGCCTCACCATGGTCTTCTCCAGGGGCTGAAGGGGAATGCCTCCTCCAACATCTGGAGCACCTCCTCCCCCTCCTTCTTCACTGACCTTGGTATCTTCAGGGTCATTCCTTTCACATATTCTCAACTCCTTTTTCTGGCCACAATTGCTCTTGGTGGGTTTTCCCTTGTTAAATACATTATCCCTGAGGCACTGCCACCATTGCTGATGGGGTCAGCTTTGGCCAGTGGTGGGTTTGTCTTTGAGCCAGGTGGCATTGGCTCCATCAGACATGGAGAAGCCTCTAGCAGCTTCTCACAGAAGCCACCCCTGTAGCCCCTCTGCTACCAAAACCTTGCCATGCAAACCCAGTATATATGCTTAATATGAAATTATACTCAGTAAATAATGAAAAGAGTGTCAAGAGGATCATTTAATATGACAATGTCAGAATAACTTAATTCACTTGTTTTATTGAGATTATAATTTTAATTAAAATCAGTGTTACAATGTTTTAGACTTCTGTAATGTATCACTTTTAGTATCAGATTTTAGTAAAAAAACTTGAATGACAAAAGATAAATACAGGGTATAAGGTGTGGATTAAACCAGTATGTGCAATACAAAGTTGTTCTGTGTCAGTCACTACTGAAGCAAGGTCCCCCAGAAGTCTTAACTTGCCCTTATATGATTTGGTTTTTACTAGACACTTACCTAGGCCTGTATACACTTGTACACCATGTGAGCTCTGGCAAAATGTTATGGTACAATCCAGTGGACACAAGCTAAATCCAAGTAAAATCAAATTAGATCTGTTGAAACAATAGTTAAGAATGAGGACGTTATCTCACTGGAACCATTTCCCAAAGTGCACAGTGGATGACTCCTCAACCAATATTTTAAAATCAGTCCTTGGTATTTTTCTAAAATAAGTATGATAGTTCAGCTCAGTCATCTAGTGGGAATCAGTCCAAAGAGCTACGCAGGAGGAAAGACACATCTTATTAATCTTCTGGTGGCAGTTTAGCCACTGGTGGTATCTATGCGTTGGGTTCTGTGCTTGGGGCAGTCTCACAGTTTGAAACATCCATTATTTTTTGATAACAGTTTCCAGACCTTTTTTTTCCCTAAGGTATTATTTTTTTTTCTTTAATTTTAAAACATTCAGCTACTTCCAAGAGAAGGCATTGGGAAATTGATATTTTCTACAGTATAAATATTTCTGGAATCTTTGATACTGAAAAAAAAAGTACAGAAGAGACATTGATAACAAAGACTGAGTGTTGCTTTTAATTTGCCTACATCTTGAGTGTTGCAAATATTACTTTGTAAGGCAGAATGCTGTGAGAACAGCTTTTTACCCTGTTAGCATCGAGAAGGAAAAGAAAACTGGGTTGCATGCTGCTACTTTTTATTGTAGATGACTGCTGTTGATACTTGCTATAAAAAGTAAATATTGGTGAAGTTAAGGGCAAGATTTCCACGACCAAAAAAGATATTGGACAAAGTCAGTTGCAAAATCATTCATCTTTGAAAGTATCCACTGAGCCACTGAACACAATAATGAACATTATACGAGATAGGTGTTTGTGTACTTATGAATTCACATCTCCTTAGAAACAGAAGTGACAATTCTCAGGTCAGTCCATTGACTTCCTGCAACAAATATTTTTTTATATAATGAAAAATAATATTGCCTGAACTTATGAAATACACAAACATTTGCTGACTGGTCACACCATTTTAAAGCATGGATTTTTTTCCTCTAGAAAAGCCAAACCCAAAAGATCTGTTTCAAATAACCAGACGTAAACCTTAATAACAGAACATTAAAGTTGCCAGTGCTGAGTTTTCAAAAATCAAGACACAGGTAGTCAAGTATGCCTATTAAGTCCTGATTTTGGCCCCTTGTGAATATGCATTATTAAAGAGTTTTTAATGTTCTTACAGTGTACCAGACCTCGCATATGAATTTGTGTTTTCTGGAAGTAATTTAAAATGAGTGAAACAAAGCTTTGAAAAGCTATTTACTAAGTAATGCCACATTCAAATTGTAAAATTGGGTATCTTAATTATGCCATTAGAGTATATACATGTAATTAGGCAATATGGGTATTTAATTTCTTGTTGATTATCATGTGCAATTATGAACTGAGTGATCTTAGGAAATTGTGGCCAAGACTGGCACCTGAGCAGTCTGAAAGTTCTCCATCTTACGTTGTATTTTTTTGCACATGTGCCCTAGAACATAAAGTGTGTTAATATGCTAAGGTCTCACCTCAGATCATGTACTGTAGAAACAGTGGTATGCAGCAGGCAGCATGGAGACAGACTATGGCTCGCTCCTTCTCATACTATACAGCAAAGACTTGCAATCCACGTTGAAATTTGCACTTCTTAGGGTTACTTGCTGTATCTGGAACATATCCTGACTGCATTTAGGCTATTGTACACATTTCTATATGATAACCTTGCTAGCAGTCCTATTCATTGACTTGGCCTCCGAATGTAAGCCCCTCTTAAAAAATTGACCCAAACACTGGCAATACGTATAGCAAGGTGTTCATCAGTATTTGCTGGAAATTTAGCACTCAAACCAGCCCTGAAAATATCAGAATTGAAGATATCTTTAGACACACATGAGAACCAGAAGATTCTCCTGCTTTACTAGTTCATATAAAATTAAAGCAGGCAGATATCTGTCTGACATTGGCTGAAGCACCAGGTTTTAACTATGGTGGCTTACATCTAAGACGTATTTTGACAGGCTGTACCATTCATATAGGTCTTTATCTGAGCCCTGTGTAAGTGCAGTCCAAGTAGCTGCTAGTGGGGTGTCCTCCACAGAGCTCCATGTAGTGCAGATGTACCTACAAGACAATGCAGAAACTTAGAAAGAGCAGATCAAGGCCGACCTGTGGTTGTGACACCAGGAGACATCTGTGTATATGGATGGAACCATTCAAATTTCGTTTAACCTACCAGTTCCAAATCAGAGTCTGCCTGGCCACAGCATTCAACCTGCTGGAAGAAGGACATATCTGAATATTTGCTAGATCAATTTTCATTATTTAAATAATTTGGCACTTGCATAATCCTAGACTGCAGGATAATTTAAGAAATTTATATTATTTTTGTAATGACAATTTTGGATAGGGCATGGCTGTCTGTCCCCCTCAAATAGGGCATTGCTCTGGGTACATATGGCAGCTGAAATCAAGTGTCCAGGAACACAAAGTGAGGTGCCTACAAGCCAAATAAGCCTAGAAAGAAAGCAGGCACAACTTCCGCCGAGGAATGAGGTGTGCTCTGGATGAACTGTATCACACCTGAATACATGGGGCACGTAGGTGGTGTCTGCATTCTTCTGCAACACTTGATGCCCATTACCATTTAGCGTGGAAGGAGAGGTGAGTGATTAACCTTGGTTTTTGATACATGCGTAAGATATTATTCCAAACAATTATCAGCATTTGGAGTCAATGCATCACTTAAGTTTTGACTAAAAAACAAGGCAGTATGAGCACCTATGGTTCATTGACCATAGATTGAGAAGAACTGGACTTATGTCTGAAGAGGCCATATTGCATATTTTCTTGGTTACAGGGAAAGCAATTTTCCTGAAAGGAATTTAATACCATGTAATTGTTCTTACTCACTGCTCACTCTTTATCTGTTTTGCTGTTAATTACCAGATCACACTTTTTTTAAGATTATCATATCACTTTTAGTTGTGGCTATGATCTCACCCAGGGGGTGCCATCTCCTGTGTTGATCTCAACCCAGGCATGGACAGGCAAGCAAACATATGATTTACTAGGCTCATGATATCAGATAAGAGCAGAAAAAAAAAAAGAAATAATTTTCGCTAGTGTTTCAAGCTCCATTTATAAGTGCCACAACCTTCAGTTTGGGGACCACCAACTGAAATAGTTTAGGTTGGTGATATGTCAAAAGAGGAGAATGAGTATTTGCAGCATAAGGATGGGGACCTGCACGTGGTACTGCTGTCATTCAGGACTCCAGCACAGCACGAAACTCAGTCTGACGTTGAACTGCTCTTTTTAAGACAGGCCTCACACACTGTAAGCAACCAGACAGAATGTAGGGTGTTTTCCACTCTCTCATGAATTTCTAATTGGTAGCTAATGGTGAATTGTTACCTGCACATAATGAAGTTATTTTCCACAGGGTTATAGTGCGAACAGACATCTGGTAATGTACATGTATAAGTCTGACGGAGTAAAAATATTAATGAGTTAGGTTAAAGGATTCTTTCAGGTCAACACTTTGCCTTTCCTAGAGACAATTTTGTCTGAATTGCATTTTGAACAAATAAGAAAAATGAGTCCTGTTGGAAACAAGCTGTTTGGGACATAGGTCTTGTTTACACTCTGTGTAAGCAATGCAAATTGTCTTTAAAGGGAATGAATATTCTGTCTGTATCCACTTTAAGTCTGCTCTATACTGCCAGACTGGTATAAAGGGGCCTTTGGGAATCCTTGAAGAAATTTTCAAAGTTGTTAAGGGAAAATATATTGTATTCGCATTGGTTTTCATAATATATGAAGCCAAACTTAACAGGCATTATCTTTAATCTTTTCTTCCCCAAGGTAAAAACAGGAAGTACAACACAAACAGAAATCAAAAGCAAAATGGATTTGGAATCAAAATGTCACCCAAGCACTTAGTCATGAACGTTGTTGTAAACCTCTGTGTGAAAGCGTGTTTGCTTTTCTGCTCTGAGTGGTATCTGAAAAAAACAGGCAACTAAATGCAGAAGGTGTATGTCACACGGTTGGTGTGATACTGTAATGTATGTTCTAATGGTTATGGAGCATG
The DNA here is from genome assembly GCA_013399095.1 of Psophia crepitans. NCBI lineage: Eukaryota > Metazoa > Chordata > Aves > Gruiformes > Psophiidae > Psophia > Psophia crepitans. The sequence goes on along the minus strand of VWZZ01007095.1, from coordinate 33,770 downwards.
TACCTGAGGGCATTTTATCTGAGTATATGATTTCATTCAGTCTTACAATAAAAGTTTCTAGTGGACTGAGAGGCAAAATTACTTCTTTCAGAAAGGCTTGATTAGAAAATGAAAATGTATTAAAACACATTTCTCCTTTCTCCTGTGATGAAAATGACAAGCGAGTAAGTCTGCCTGTGGAAGAAACAATATGACTACCAAATCGCTCATATTTGGTTTATGTGGTAAATTAACTAAAATATTGAATGCTTTTTGGAGCTTGTTAGATTCTTATTTTTTTTTAAAGAAAATTGAAAGACACCTTTGAAAACCAAACATTTTATCTCAGATTTTTCATGGGTGCAAAAGATCAAGTGCATTAAAATGACACCACTCCCCCTCCCCCACTAGAAGCCTTCTCTGGTTTCTTCCCACAAAAATCTGTAAACCATCAAACAGCTGTAGCACTGAATCACAGCACCAGTTTGGCATTAGGAAGTACAGTATAAGAGATACCATAATTTGAGCTGCAGGATAAAACCAAATTCCTTTCCACAGATGAAAACAAAAAATGCTCTCTTTTTGGGGTAGATGCGTCAGGCAAAATGTGTCAGATAATTTCCATCTTTGGTTATTATTCTGCATTTAGCTAACATGCACTATGGATTTTTTTAAATGAATATAACATTGTCTACTTTTTTCTTAATTGGTATGTATTATTTTCGAACATTATTAGATAGTTGCTTTTATGCCCACCTGAGGTGACTGCATTTTAGCAAAATGCAAAGTGTTTATTAAGTAAACTGCATATTAGTTATTTTACAGTCCTTGAGGACAAAATGTGTACTGTGCTACAAGTAAAGTTTATGAACAATATACAGTATGAAAAAAAGGTAGTACTTATCTTGGTTAAAGAAATGTAGAACCTATGATACTGTAAAAATTTGCATAGATTACTGGTATGTCTTTTAGCACCTACATTTTTAAAGTATTTGCATGTTTAAACCACTTCCTCCTGTTCCCATAACCTCCCATCATTTTGTTGCTGTTACTGTGCAATGCTAAAAAAACTCAACCCCAAACAACCTGCTTCTGAATTATGGAACTTAATTTCCAACTAAAATCATGTCAGGTCATGTCAGACGGTGCAGAGAAACAGCAAGAGATGTCTTTCTCTGTTATATGTTAGTCTATCTCTACATTTTATATATGTATAAAAAATATAAAAGATGTATTCTAACATAGTCTGCACATAAAAAGGGAAGTTTAGTGGACTGTAATGATTTGATCATGAAATGCCCATGAAACACCCAACAACATATATGGGTAACCCTGTCAATGCTCAGTATTAAATATTTAGAGAAGTTCAATGAAATAAAAAAATAAAAGACTGATCTCACCAATGCTAAGAATTCCAGTTCGAGCCCTGTTTAAAACAAAACCAAAATCTCTTTGCAGATATGACTGTTGCTCAGAAATTAGTGAAGTGAGCTACCTGAGCATAAGATTAAAACAAATGCCTCATCTTGTATACCCATATACAACTAACATGACCTAACATGTCAGAAAATAATAGATGCAGTTTGGTAAGTCATTTTGTAAGAGCAGAGATCTGGATTTTCAGATGCTCGCTTTGTGTTTTACTTGGCTTCGGCAACTCTGCTTTAAAGTCTTGTGCCACGATGGAATGATAATTGGGCGTTGATGAAAAACATCAATCATCATTGTATTGTGATTGGAGTTATATTTGTTTTAAAGTTGAGTGGTAAGATGTTGTGAAATAAACCGTATGGGTTTGGTGATTGCACGTTAAAAGCTCCTTCATTTCCATCCCAAGTGTGATTCATTCCTTAAATCAATAGAAGTTATTGAAACTCTAGGATTACCTGAAAGAGATTTGAAGAGTTTGTCAGTAAGAAAAAAATACTCTGACTTTTTTCTAGCACGTATCTCTTTGTATTCCGTATCCTCCCTAATACTTCTGAAGCCTTACTATAGATGTTTTTCCACCTTTCCTGCTGGGACAAGCTAGCCTGATTTTGAAGTTTTGTTTAGCCAAGTCATTCAGTGGAAATGTTCTGTTATCAGTAATTTGAATGACTCATCTGCGAAGAAATGAAAATAAAGACAAAATTGCTCAAAGTTTCATTGATCTCTCAGACTTATTTATGCCAGTTACTTTAGATCATCGGAAGGAGATTAATCTTTGCCTGTGGTTGAAAACAAATATCTAATCAGATAAAAGAGATTATATAAAGCTGAAACTGCTTTATATATGAAACTGGTTTGATTGTTACTTTCATAATAACTAGCCATTAACAAGTGGTTGGTTGATCAGAGGAACAGGGCTGAGGCTTATTGGACTTATTTTGATGAGCTAATATGAGTCTTACAAATGATGGCTACAAATGATGTAAGCAGTACGCAGTGCAGTTCGTATGGCAGTGTGTATCTTCACAGAGTAATACTGAAGATGCCATAGAGGCCTTCATCCCAGGAGATGCATTTCATCTGACTGCCTCTTGTGCTCTTTTACAGAATCACAGAATCACAAGAATCACAAGGGTTGGAAGGGACCTCGAAAGATCATCTAGTCCAACCCCCCCCGCCAAGGCAGGGCCACCTAGAGCACATCACTCAGGAACACGTCCAGTCGGGTTTTGAATGTCTCCAGAGAAGGAGACTCCACAACCTCTCTGGGCAGCCTGTTCCAGTGCTCTGTCACCCTCACAGTAAATAAGTTTTTCCTCACATTAATCCGAAACCTCCTGTGCTCCAATTTGCAACCGTTGCCCCTTGTCCTATCACTTAGTGAGGCCGAGAAGAGCCTGGCTCCATCTTCCCAACACTCACCCTTAACATATTTATAAACATTGATGAGGTCACCCCTCAGCCTCCTCTTCTCCAAGCTAAAGAGACCCAGCTCCTTCAGCCTTTCCTCATAAGGGAGATGTTCCACTCCCTTAATCATCTTAGTGGCTCTGTGCTGGACTCTCTCTAGCAGTTCCCTATCCTTCTTAAGCTGAGGGCCCCTTCTTTGATGCTGAGACCACAAGGAACACAGGCTAAAAATTCATAAAAAATTTGTTTTCTCTTGCTAATATGTGTAGGCATCAGAGCAAGAAACTTACACGAATGTGAAGTTCTTTCAGTCCAGTGCACAGCAGCAGAGCAGTGACATTGTCTGTTCTGGCTTTTTCACATCCAGCATGTTAAATCTTCTGAGGTTTTTAGTGGTAAATAGCCAGTGATGATGACATTCTGACATGCGGGTGGGATTTCTTAGGTCCAGAAGGTCATATATGTGTGATGATTTTAAATAGACATTTATGTGTGTCAGAAAGCATAAGAAGGTTCAGAGCTGAGGGAATTTGTTTCATGGAGAAGTTAAGTGTGAAGAGGAGGGATTATCACTTTAGGATTTGTTCTTTGGTGTTCCTACACTGTAGAAATTAGGCTGATGTGTGAAAGTGAGTTAGAAAGCTTATGACCAGGGAGCTTGGCTGATCAAGGCCAAATGAAAGAGAGGTCAATAATGTGGCAAATGAGCTGGACAAGTGTGTTGCAACTGATACAACACAAATACATTTGAAGAAGATGTTGACAAAGGAGTTAATAGTAAAAGTTGTACAGGAGGAATCTTTTCCTTTTTACTCTTTTCTGCAAAATGTCTGGGATCTTCACTCTCTTTTTTCTTCCCCTTCTCATCCATCTTCCCTTGTTCTCACTAAAACACTTCTCTTTAACCTCCTCCTCTTTGATTACAGTGCCCTTGTTTTTCCACTCTGAAAGTATGATCAACATGCCTGGGAATGCATGGTGCAGACTGTTGGCTACAGCCCCTCACTTATTTTGGCTACAGAAACTTCTGTTAATTCTTACATTCCTCTGCCTCTTTCCCCTTAATGAACACAAACCATTTTGAAAATTATGAAATTAATTAATGATGCCACAAGACTTCTGCCTAATTTTGCTTTATTAAGGGTTTATACTAATTTCAGCTTGGATCAGAAGCTGAAGTTATCTGTCAGGGTCATGTAAGTCAGAGTTTTAGCTTTTAGCTTTCAGCTTTTACAATCCAAGAATCACCTGCTTTTGGGAAAAACAAAACAACCTCCCCTCCAAAAAAAACCCAAAACCAAACAACCAAACCCAAACACAACAACCACCAAACAACCAACAAAACAACCCAAAAAACAAGGAAGCAAACAAAATGCATGCATGAGAGGAGCTGTGCACAATGCCATGTTCTTGGTCCTTTAGAAATTCATCAAATGTTGAATGTGCAGTAAAGTTCTGAAAACTGCCAACAGCAAGTGCCTAAGATCCTCCGAATGCTTAAGGTTAACAGGCAGTTCTCAGTCGCTTTAGACCGGCTATTGAGAAGAGCTCAGTTCTTGCATAACCTTAACTGAAGATAAGATTCTGAACAGCGCTAAGAAACTAGAAACTCTGATTGACCAGGTTGTCAGAGATACTTGCCAAGGTCTAAACTTTTCATATAATGGCCACTTAATCTGATCCTAAACGAAGGTAGATCTTGTCTTAACTATATGTTTCTAAGTATTATAAGTCTCATAAATATGTTGACTGTCAAGATTTCTTTTACAAGAGGGGGAAATTCATTTGTTAAGAATAAGTCCTAACATTGAATACTAGGCTTACTTCCATGTCTTGGCATGAACTTGAAGTTTTAACTTGAAAATAATTTCTTAGCTATTCTCTAGAGGCATAAGTGTATAGTACCTATGCCTAGGCATGCTATGCCTTGGCAATTCTGTTTTTATTTATCTGGACTGGGTTTTATTGTATTCATTTAGGTCTTATTATCCTGCTTGTATATTGCATGTAGTTTGTTTTTTCAAGTGGTATATTAAACTGGGCTAGCAGAGACATGATTTCTATTACTTCCTTCATATGAAAGAGGAATGCAGGGAGACCTAACCAAACTCACCAGCTGTGGTTTGCTGCAGTGACATTACAGGTAGTGGTAATGACCTCTAGAAGAGTTTGCTCTATTTTAACCAATAATCATTATACCCTTATTATGCTTACCTTTTAATGTTATAAATAGTGAAGGATTAGTCACCTTTAATTACTCTGAAGCATAATTTAAAAAGGATTTAGGATAGAAATTAAGTTAAACAGAATGGTTCTAAAAATACCATTCAGGTTTTAAGGAGTTCTGCTGTTTTTACAAAGTCTGACCAAAAGACATCTCTGTGTTTTCCAAAATATAATAAAACAAATGAAAATATCCACAAACGTTTCCTGTGTCCTCTTAAGCAATTTTCATTTCCTTGAAAAATAACCTCATAATGAAAAGCTGAGTCTGAAAAGCCAGTGAGGGGGTGAGGGGGGTGGGGAGGAAGAAGTCTCTGTTTAAGAAACATTTACTTCTGTGTATTCAGACCTGCATTAAGTGCTTGGCCTGTCTACCTGTCCCTAAACACAGTCAAAATGCCCCAAGGTACTAAAACCCAATGTGTCAGCAAATAGTAGGACTCAGGTGTTTAGTGCCCTGGATGTGTGGATGCCTGAGACTTTGCCAGGCACCACCGAACAGCTTTCATCCGTGCATGGTTTATAATGTGACAAAATACGCTGAATAAGAACAATGGTGGAAACAACAGTGTGAAGTTGGCTCGCTCTCGGCTGGGCCTCAGTCTGATGTAACTCCAATTGCCCGTAGCAGCAAAGCGATCTCACGGTACCTTTCTTTTCACTGCGAATGGTTCAGCCTGCATAAACTGTCAGCACTGATCTTACAGCTGGGTTTTGAGAATTTCCTCTGTCTGGGTCATAAGCAGTTTTTGTACTTCCCTTAACTAAATATGCAATGAAATCTTTCCAGCCAGTTGCAAACCTCCTCACAGTTCTTCCTTATCTCCAGCTTCCCAAGCCGTCTTCACTACCCCAGACTCTCCGGAGTTTATTGCTCTCGCCCTCCATACACTCACTCACTATTTGCAAGGTTTCAGAAAACATCTTTCTCAGCTTCCTCTCTTCGTTGTAGAGACCAGCTGTCTGCAGTCAAACGGCCTTGCCTGGGGCCACGTTGAGCATCATGGAAAGAGTGAGGGGAAGTGAAGCGTTTGTGAGCAGGTGTCAAGAAAACTTTTAACAACTAATGTGTGAATGAAGTTATAGAGATGCTAAGTGCAAACCACTGTCATTCTAAAAGGACTTATACACTCCTTGAGATAAAAATCACTGTATACTTCCCTTTAGCTCCTAGTCTTCCCTTGGTATCTTGTATTAACTAAAGCATCAGAAAAAGAAAAGGAAAACTACATCTATCTGAAAATACTACAGGTTTTCCCAAAGTTCAGGGGAAAGGCCCCAGAACTGAGAATGAAAATGGATATGGCAGACAGTTAAATACAAAGCAGAATGAAAGAGAATTTCACAGGGGACCAACATCAATCAGATCATTTTTGTTAGACCACAGGAGCCCAACTGACCTTTGCTGAACACCGTGTTGCAGGTTAGATGGACTTTAGGTATGATTCAGTATGTCCATTCTTTTGAAAAAGGTGTTTCTAAAACTCATCCCTACATTTAAGTTGCACGGGTTTTTTGAAACATTTTTCATAGTGCGGGGGGGGGGTGGTGGGTGGGTGTTGTGCATGGACCCTGTTTTTCTGATTTAAAAGCAGCATATTGGTACAGCACATCCCTGAACCAACCTGGCACAGGCATATCCTTACCTGTCAACTCCACTACAGCAGTGTTACTGCTGGAAAAAGAGTGGAACTGGCAACAAAGAACAGAGTCACCCACGATTGCTTGTCAAAGCCATAACACCTATGAAGAAATGCAGTGGAAGTAGCTGTAACCCAGCATGGATAATGTGGAGACCTCTATTCCAGCTCTGTGTGCTGTCTTTGGGCAAAAATATGTATCAGCTGAAGGCAACTGTGACTACATACACAGAAAAGGGAAGAGAGTGACATCAGTGGACAAGGGGTGAGCTACAGACATCATCAATCTGTACTCTGTAAGGCCTTTGGCACGGTCCCCCACAACATCCTTTTCTCTAAATTGGAGAGGTACGGATTTGATGGATGGACTGTTTGGTGGATCAGGGACTGGCTGGATGGTCACATCCAGAGAATAGTGGTCAATGGCTCAATGTCTGCATGTAAATCATTGGCAAGTGGTGTCCCTCAGGGGTCTGTACTGGTACTGTTACTGTTTAATATCTTCATTAATGATGTGGACAGTAGGATCAAGTGCACCCTCAACAAGTTTGCAGGTAACACCAAGCCAAGTGATATGGTTGACATGCCTGAGGCATGGGATGCCATCCAGAGGGACCTTGGACAGGCTTGAGATGTGGGCCTGTATGATCCTAATGAGGTTCACAAGGCCAAGTTGCTGCCCATGGCAGGGGGGTTGAGCTAGATGGTGTTTAAAGGTCCCTTCCAACCCGGAGTATTCTATGATTCTATGAACTGAGAAGAAACCAATGAGAATACTAGAGGTGTCGAAAACAGAGACTTTCCCAAAATGCTTGTGTAGAAAACTTAAATAAAGTATGACTTTTCTAGCTTGACAAACAAAATCAGAAGGAACCATATATATGCTTGAAAGTTTTTAAACCTAGCTGCAAGAGGGAAAGGAATCAACAGTTCTCTGCATACCTGCATAGGCATGGAGAGATAATGGGCTTACATTTTATCAAGAGCTATTTAGAATGCAATGGGACACTTTATCTTGTGGTACAGAAGCAGATTGTCTGGAGGTGTTGTGAACTCTTCATCACAGGAGATCCTTAACCACTCTCCTCTCAGGATGTTTTACGCATCACTAAGGTTGGATCAATGCTTATGTGGTGAAAGATCTAAGTACTCTACCTGACTTGGTTACATCATGTTTAAGGGTTTTGGTTTTTCTTGGTTTTTTTACTTTTGAATTTGGGTTTTTTTTTGTGTGTGTGTAAATATCCATTGGCAATGAAAAAACTAGCGGGGAAAATAAAGTAAGAAAAATAATTAGCATAGCCAGTGTGTCTGCAGTTTTTCGTAGTGTTTGCTTTGAAGGGCTTTGCTAATGTCCAAAAAAAAGTCTGAAGTAAAGCTGGACTGACATAGGAAATTCAATCTCTTCCCACTAGTGGGTGAACAGTTTTGAAGATACTACTGTTCAGAAATCAGAATTAGATGATAATGTGATACTTGTGTAATACAATGTTTACATTTGAAGTCATTCACAGAATAAGAAGAAACCATTCACAGTCATGTGTACTCCTTTTTCAATCTACCATTTTTTAATTTATGTTTAGTATAGTAGGTACACTTATACTCATAAATGATTCAGGCACTCTTCACTTTCAGATAAAAAAGGCCATCATGTCTCTTAATCTAAGCTTCTGTATAACAGAACAGAAACTTTCACCATGTAATTTACTTCACATAGCATATAATTTCTTGTTGAGGTACAGTATCTTAGAAAATCACCAAAATCAGATTTTAAGGCTTCATATGATAGAGAGATACCACTCCACACTCTACCATATTTTACTCACGATTTATCAATCTCATTGTTAAATATGTAAGTACTGAGTAAGGCTTTGCAGCCACAACACTTACGCTTAATGTGTCTTCATTGCTTTGTAAAGTCAATACAAGCCAAACTAACATCTTCCTCAAATATAGACCCTATGTTCCCAAGGCAATGAACAGTGTTAGAACTGAAGTACATCTCCCACCTGGATGCACATTCCATGTCATCACTGGTACATAATCCCATGTGCCTCTTGTTAGATTTTTCCCCATTTGATAGTCTTTAAGGAGAAATATGTTCACCCACTTAAATATCTTAAAAATAAGAATGACGAGTCCTGCCTAAATAAACAACAGATGCTCAAGTATACCTTGGGGTGAATACATCAGTCAGAATAATCATTATCACATAATATGCAACCACATTATCTTCATCTGTTCCTGTGCTGTATTCCCAGGAAACCTAGGCAACATATTTCATTCTACCAGGAGACAGTTGGGTTCAAGGCACACTAATCAAATCTTCACATCCCCCTTTTGAAGAGATGAAACATACACAAACTTTTCTAAAATAAGCTAAAACAAACAACATGGACAGCATGTGAAATAAATTCTAGCATAATTTTACAGTAATTTTCTCTACTACCACAAAGAGGATCTTAAAATAGCAAATCCAGATGGTGATTTTTGAAAAATAACCTATGAAAAAGTGTGAGGATCTTCAGAATCCATATTCAGAATATTTGAGGTAATAATCTTTACTGTGACATTCACACACAATGTGGCTTTGGGATTTCGAATAAACTTCAAGGTTTTGCCTGCCTTTCCCTCATTACGTTTCCCTTTCTATTTCTGAATCTCAAGACTTAAGTATTTGTTTGTATAGTTTTGTGCTGTCTAATACCAAGGTTACATGAATAGTAGATTCTGCTGGAGAAAGTAGAAGGTTCTGGCCAGTCAACCCCACACAATTTTTTCTGTATTGATCACAAAAACCGTGCCTTTACCTTCAGGGTGTTGATCCACTTTTTGAAGGAGGGGAAAAAGTACGTGATTTAATAGCTCTAAACATTTCCTATTTTTCTTATAGCACAATGGTTTAGTAGTTTCACACTTGCTGTGGTACCAAAGCATCTTCACGCTTATATTTTAAACTCTAGAAAACCAACTAGATTTTTTTTCCTCACAAGTTTTAACTATAATATTTGGTTTATCTACACAGTTAAAAAAAACAACATTATTTTAAAGGATGTGAGCCTAAGCACTGAAAAATTTAGGGTGATAGTCATATCAAATGTAGGTTAATTATGAGCTAGTGTAGTCTAGCAAGTTATAGCTATGCAGAATCTATTTACCAGGGGTGGCTTAGATGGTAGGATGCTCATGGCACTAATATAATCTGTGAGGGAGTGGAATATTTATAAAGTACTGCAGATCATTCTCTTGGTTTTGAGTCAAATTTCAGACCAAAATTTATGGATTTATTAAAGTATCAGGGATCCAACCCAACTACAGTCCAGACAGAAATCTAGTCCATTTACTGTCCACCACCTGTTAATTCAATTACTAGCAATAAGTACGGCAAATGCTGCAGAGATTAGCCCACTCACAGCGGAGATAGGCTCCAGAGTCTGCATAGGTTGTCGAGTTTTTAACTCAAACCCTGGGGGATTACTATGACTCCTAGCCAAATGGATACTTAGATTGTAGCTGTGTCTATCCATTCTCACGCAACAGAAGGAAATGGGGAAGGAAACTGAGGTGAATTTCATGACTTAGGCTGACCCTCTGATTCTCACATTCTTCGCTACTTCTTGGTTGACTCCAAGTTCACTTGTTTCTTCACTGAGAGGATGGTCAAGCACTGTAACAAGCTCCCCAGGGAAATAGTGTTGTCCCCAAGCCTGTCAGTGTTCGAGAAGCATTTGGACAATGCTTTTAGATATACGGTTTAACTTTCAGGTTGCCCTGTGTGCGGTCAGTATTTGGACTCCATGATCCCTTCCAACTCAGGATATTCTTTGATTCTATGTATCTATGAAAATCACACTGATTAGAAGCATCCAATGGCCTGATCATTTCCTTGACATGTGTCCAACATCCCGCATAAACAGTCTGAAAAGCACCGCAGCCTCCCATTTGCATGATTGGGGTGCTTTGAGCACACATTATGCAGTGGCTGGGTAGTGCCATTACTATGCTATTTCATGGAATCATGGAATCATGGAGTCATGGAATCATTAAGGTTGGAAAAGACCTCTCAGATCATCAAGTCCAACCATCAACCCAACACCACCATGTCTACTAAACCATGTCCCGAAGTGCCATTTCTACATGCTTTTTAAACAGTAGTAGGCATTAAGTTTCTGAAGACTAGAGTCCAAATAGAGATCCCTGCCTATTTTTTCCTATTTCTTCATTCTGCTTTCATTGGAAAATTCAAATGTATCACTTAACCACACTGGATCACTATATGGACAGGCTTAAATTACCTTGTCTGAATTTCCCTCTGTATGTTTTCAGAAAGATGTCTGTTGTTTTCATGAGAAGCTTATGTAATTACTTCAGTTGGACTAGGTCTTTTTACCATCCCTTATCACACACACTCATCCAGAGTAGAGAGCTACTCTTTCAGTGAGACAGCACCTAGGTTTAGACATCTGATTCCACCCAAAGTTTTATTGTTACAGCTAGGCCTGTGTATGTACTTTGTGCCAAATTCTGCTCTCATACTCATGACTGATGTCTGTGAAGTTGTGATGGATTTATACAAATATGATTCAGAATCAGAAATTATAGATCACTCCAGCTATGGGTGGTGATATATATTTGGATTCAGACTGTAAACAGCCAGAGTATTTTCCACATCTAAATACCACGGTTCACTCTGAAGACACAAGCCTTTGCAAAATTCAGACTGAAATATTGATATTAGGATGATTTTAGGCAGTATAAGGAGTCAATTGGATCCAAAGCCTGGTTACCACAAAAGTGTTTAGCTAAAGGAGATAGCAGGTCTTGCAGGGATCAGTTTTTGCTATAAGGCTATGCAGCCCTCTTTTGGTTATCAAGAAGATGATAATATTATTCATGGCAAGCTTTGTAGGTGCAAAAGTGTTTGTGGGAGAAGAAAAGATGAGGAGGGAGAGGAAGTTACTATTACAGAGAATTATGTATCGTTTAAATGTGTGTCCTCCAGAGAAAAGCTTTTCTCAGTATCCAAATGCACAGTACTGCATCTGGGAACCAAGAATGAAGATGAGCATAAGAGGACAGGAAACCGTGTCTTGGCAAGCAGTGAAGCATATAAGAATTGAAAGTTCAGAGCAATTATTGTTTCTCAGTATGAGTGAATTATACATGAAAGACTATGGCAAAAAGAATCCATATGAATCTTAGTTATTTAAGAGATAACCGAGATACCACTTAGAAGGACATAACTAATATTATTTCCATACATAGCACTGCTATACTATATTGACACATCAGTGCTATCACCTGTACTCAAAAAGAATGCAGATAGATATATTAAGAATTTCAAACAGTCCTGAAGATGAACTTGAGAGTATAAAGTTTATAACAGAAGTTAAAATGAACTCAGTTTCTGTGAACTTCTTTGCCCATAAAAGACACCCCTGTGTTCAGGTGATACTGAGGAAAGCTTTGATACTGAATGAGAAGAAAAATGTTAAAAGGCCTAGCAAGTGCAAGGCTCAAATCAGGCAAACCGAACGTTAAAGGAAGGTGCTTTCGTACTTGTAGTTAAATGTAGAAATAGCTCACAGCAGAAGGGCAGCAGATGCAAGATCACTTGGAGTCATTAGAACAAGATTGCTGTTCTTTCTTAAGGACAAGAAGTCAAACTCCTGGAAGAAAATCTATGAGTGAGAAAATCAGAGAGGACAGAGGAATTATATGGTCACAGTAGGTTGGTTTGGGTTTTTTTTTGTCTTTGACATCTAATTCTGCATTTCAGGGAACTCTCCTCTGCTTTCCATTCTTCTGAGTCAAAAGAGAACATACATTTTGCATTGCCCTCAGAAAACACATGGCAATAACTATGATCAAACGCAGCATGCCTGAGAGTTTCAGGCAGTTATGTGCAAGAGGAAATTAGTAATTTTTAATTTCCCTTTACAAGTGACAGATGTATTTTTGAGTTTTTGTGTTTGGCCAGATCTTAGTTTGAAGCCTAAGTAAATGGACAGTTCATACAAGAAAGGACAGATTAAAATTCAGAGAGGGTACAAGGAATCTTAGCTGGCTGGCCAGGCTTGGTATCCATCCATATGCCAGAGCTTAAACTGGTTGTCAGGTCTCGGATCAAAAATACATTTTCTTTTTGCAGATCAGAAAGGCGTATGGGTTTTTGTTTCATTGTTTTGTGTTTGTTATGGAGGAGGAGAGGTTGTTTATTTACTTGTGATTTTCTTTTCCATTGTGGCATGGGTTATGATTCATCTCACTCAGATCATTTGAACATCTCTTACTTAATGAGCTCCTCACTACTCAGCGGTCTCAAGCTCTGGTGGAACCTGGGTCTTTCCTGTTGGCTGCTGGGAGACAATGGTTTCAGCTCTCAAAAGTTGTTTAACTCAATTTGTTTGCCTTAGTATAAGCTATCTGGATGAAACAGGTTGTGAATAGGAGGTTGTGAATACAGGAGGCTGGAGTACATCATCTAAACGTCTTAACTGTTCTTAAAACTTACGGACTAGGAAAACCACTAGCAATCATATGCATAGTTTCTCTTATAAATGCCTTTCTCTTCTGTATTCATGTTGCACCTCAATTATTTTGGTAAAAGGAAGAAAAAAAATAATACACTTCATGGGAAATCTTTGCAAATATGGGTAATATAAGGAATTTCAAATAACTTGTTTCATTTATTCTTTAGGACACAGACTAAATCTGTCAGCAACTTAATAGCCATCCTGCTTTCACATTATATTATCCCGTACAACACATACATTGTAAAATTTTTGTACTATGCAACCCTAAAATGTAATATTCATACAATATTTCCCTCATTGGCTGCTTAGATTTATAGTCTATTCATATTAAATTTATCTGGCAAATGTGTGTTACTAAAACTGTTATTGTCACTACACCTGTAGCATGGAAAAAACCCCACACATCTTTTAAAAAAATAATCAATGTAGTGTAGTGGGCTGTGTTTGCCCATATTTATTAGACACTTTCTCCATAGCATGCATTTTGTGTAAATAAGATTGGACAATTTGAAACAATTAAAAATGTCCTGGTAAAGTTTCACATAATTTAAATAAAAAAATAAAAGCACTGATTAAAACATACAGAGTATTTCTTGTCTTCTAGAGGCTATACAGAAAGCACTCTGTAGTTCCCACCTATACGACACACAAAACACTGGTTAAGAACATACGAACTGAATGTGTCTCTCCAGGAAAAATGTGAAATTGTGCACTCAACAAATATGGAAATAAAATTAATTTTATTTCTTTTTATTGCTGCAAAAGGTGTTGGTATCTATGCTCCATATAGAGAATATTCATACCTATTCAAACACACATATAAATGTAAGTCATGGTAATAACAGTTATTTTCCCATTGGGTTTATAATTTTTTTCAGTGCTGTAGGCGTCCGTTTTAAAGAAGCAAATCTGCTGCAGCTGCACATAGCCATAAAGGGTCTCAGTTAAACGCGCTTCCTTGAGCGACTATTTTATTTTAAACAATTTTTATAACCAAAATCTCTCAAAAAGTGAACAAAAAGCCAAATCCATTTTTTCTTTCATATCACTTTAGAGCTAGGTAGTAGAAATGCAGTATGCAAGAAAACTTTTCAGTTTTGAAATTGAAAAAGTTGCATAATTACAGCAAAAACATTCTTTGGGTTTGGTTTCTCTTTTCCAATCTTGATGGTTTCCGAAACAGCCAAGTCATTAAAACCTTTCAAGTGAGAGATTTCAGAGTATGTAGCAGCCTTGATGAGACTTATAGTACTATTCTACAACGCACAGGTATATAATTTTGAACACAGTTCTTTATTTTCAATTGTCTCCACAGCAGCAAGAAATAGAAAATATCAGCATGGGAGACTTTGTGTAGCATGAAATACTGGCGATATATTGATGAGTCAAAACATTCAATTTGCTGTAGCCAAGGTGAATTTAATTTGGTGGACTACGTTCAATTTATGCTTTGTTACATTGTTCCTTCCCTGATAGATAATAAAGCTGTCTTTATTTATTTTTTAAGAAATACTTCAGATCTGTAAAAACATAACACTTTCTTCTCTTCTTTATCTGCACTGAAGATCCCTTTACAATTCCTTGGCTGCAAACGTCATTTACAGCCCACACTGCCAAAGTGCTTTGATGGATTTTGGAGGTGGGGGAGGATAAGGCGCATTTTGCTAAACGCAGACATAGGGTGTAAAATGATGGTGAGCTACGTGACCACACACTTCCACTTACTGACACGTATAGTCTAAACGAGCCTATGGAGAATCAAAACTGGTGGAATTTACAAGCTAGGAAAAAAAGAAGAATGTGTAAGTAGGTGGAAATTAAAGCCAATTTACACCTTCCCTAACCCTTGCGCTAGTTATTTTTCCTGTTACCACCTTCTCTTCCCAATCCTTGGTACGCAGGCTACACCATCATATGCCGAGATTGGCACAATTTTTTCTCATATATGCGTTTTGCCCCTCATATATTTACCTTTCAATCGAGACCATGCTTTTAAAGCTTTCTTTCCTTCCCCCGCTTCTAAATGACGCTGACAACAGCAGTATCTCAGGACGTGTCTTCCCTCACTGCTTTACCCCGGTGCCATTAAAGGTTTATTTAATCTCATAGTAGAGTTGGGATCATATGAGGAAAAGTTAACGGTTCCCTGCAGGATTATATAACTCCTCTTTACTTATATTAGTAATAGTTTGATTCTAGTAATACCCTGGCACTGCAGCTCTGGAAAAGACGTTCATCATGTCTTTCTGCTTCTTGTTTAGTGAGTGGGATTATGCAAAAATGGAGTGTGAAAAGGGATTTGAAACGCATTTTTTAACTTCTACGTTACAGAAATTCTGAGAAGTCATAGAGGACGCTTCTGAATTAGCTTTCCTATTGAAATCAGTAGTTTATTATACTGAGAAGGGACTCTAAAGAGCAAATAAAAAAGTCTGAGTGTAATGACAGTGTTTACAGAATATAACTGCTACAAGACTGATTGCATGATATATTACTTCTTTCATTGTGAGCCACAAAACAGGTAGAGGCATGGTAGACTAATTTGGTTTATATATTCAGCTGTAAGGCTAGACACTGCATCATTCTTTTCATAAAGCAGGGACTGGAGGTATGTGGAGCCCGTAGCCATGACAACAATAAACCAGCTCCAAGCCTGAGCTGTAAGTAAGAAACTCGGCCTTGTCTCCATCCCTTCCTGCTCATGACCCGACTCGACTTGCTCTCTGGAGGGGGGGCTGGGTGCTCATGAATGATCTATTGAGCAGAGCTACAGTATGGAGAAGCGTGTCTACAACGAGCCTTTTAGCAGAATTTCCCACCATCACACTAACACGAGTGCAGGACCACTCTTGCTAGTGGTGCCTTCAGCTCAAGCATGCAAAATCTCTTGACAGCTGCTCTGCTTCACCGTATAGGTTTATTGCTGTATAGTGAACACTGGTGATAAAAAGACAAACATCTTGTCTACATTAGAACTCCCATTGTTGCTAGCAATGATGGAGCTGCAGGAAGAGCGGTGAACACCTAGGACTCCAGCTGGAATCAATATAGATTGCAAATACTCAAAAGTCCTTCAAGATCAGACCCAAATTGCCTAAGCTGACATTTTATTGGCATGAACAGGCAATATGAAAGCAATATAGCAACTTCTGATGTGCTACATGTTTAAAATGGATTATCTGTACACCTCACATGAAATGAGCACTAGTGATAAAAGAAAAGATCAATTACTGACAGCAGATCTGCTTTCAGACTGTAGTCCTTTGTTGCTCATGGTAAGTAGTGCCTCTGGTCACCTTCTGTAAAGACCTAGATAATAACATGGTGCTAACGTGTCCTCCTCTTTTCATACGCTCATTAGCATTGAAAGTCTGTTGGAAATACATGAAGTAGTACAGGAATGACAAGTGGCAGTAGCTGGCAAGGGAATGGGGAGAAAGCCAGGGGAACTAATTCAGCAATTTATCCCATCATATTTATCCCAGATGAGAATTTCTACAAATCCTATGGTGAATCACTGCGGTGCTTTCCACATTCCTTCTTCCATGAAGATTAAAATCTTCTTGGTATTTTATACATCTGGTTTCTGTTTCTTTTGTATCGCAAGAGATGTTAAAGTTCACATCATTATGTTTGCACTGTGCAAACTGATCTTGCTGGTAAGTATGACTACACCAGAACCTCTTTTCAAGGGGGTTTCAAGGCTATAAAAATCAAATGAGAAAGGTTTATTATATTCCTGAGAAAAAATGAAGATTAATTTAGTGACAAAATTAATGAGATCTGCAATCACCTTTATCTGGACTGGACTCTGCGATGACTGGGAACAATACTGAGGAGGAAGAACCATCATGATACATCCTCTCTGGAGTGTTTTAACACTGAGTCAGTTAATTAGTTTCATTTTCATCTCGTTTTGCAGTAAGGGTGGTTTCTGATTTTAGATACAATAAATTACAACAGTCTAATCTTGATTTTGCTAGTGCTGGAGTCATCAACGGATAATAATATTCAGGAAGAAACACTTTTGACTCACTGCGGATGTCAGCGGCTCATGCTTTGTGTTTGCCTCATTGGATGACAGGATCTCAGCGGATTGTAGAAGTCTGGCCTGCTCTTTTAGTATGAATTCCTGTGATCTCATGAAGGCAAGAAGTCTACTCGCATGTCCCATTTTATCATGTATCACTGTTACTCCAAGGAACTTCTATAATCACCTCCCAGAAAAGTTGATCGTTACAAGGTTTTTAACTTTTGTTGATCAATTGTAAGAGAAAATTCGTGCCACAGTCAGCGGCAGCAGGTCAGGCTTAAGATCTCAGTAGTACTGTTCTGTATGTTGCTCTTCTACCTGTTATTTGTTTCTCCATTCTTTTCATTCACCTTTGCTTACAGTGTTCAGAAAAATCTCATGAACCTAAAAATACTTCCTACTATTAAGTTTGTCAGAGTGTAAAAATAAAGGGGCTTTCATTTTAGTAAGGTAATGATTCTCATTATTAAGTTAGGAAAGGCACGGTTAGAGTTCTAGAATGTCGAAGCTGTGGATTTCTGTGTGCAAAGAAATAAACCCAAAAGTTGGAAAAACAAAACAATGCATAACTTGCCTTGGAACAATGCACCAAAGATGAAAAAGAAATTTGCCATCCCCACAGTCGTTTCATTGTTGTTACTTGGCTGTACCATCCTGATTAGGTAGCAACTCTGTCTGGTGTTTAATGGACCTTTTACCTGGTGAGAAATAAATGTATTGCTTTTATAATTGAAACAAAGTAAAAATTACATTTGACTTTTGTATCACTAGTTATTTTGGAAGCATTGCAATCTTTCAACTGTAAACAGAAACACATGAAGTACCAGCATTTTACTTACTTGACAAATAATGTTTTCTTTTAATTTACATAAAAAAAATCTATCTATGCAAGCTAGTGTCAGCAATTCCAATCACAAAGGCTTAATCCTTCACAAAATAAGCAAACAAAAATAAACCCTGCATAAGGCACTTAACGATTTCTTATATAATAATGTTTCTGGAGGGCAACTTTTCTTCAGGAGAGAAACAGATTAAATGTACTGGATATATCCAGTTCGGAGTATTTTAACTGAGCCTCTTTTAATGCCTGTCTTTATAGCCTTGGAAAGATGCAGTTTTGAGAAGTCTGAGGTTTTTACCTTACTACCTCCAACACCAAACTAACACATGGCATCCAATTAAGATGTCCAGGCACTGTAGGTGGCAATTAAAGAAATGTTGATTCAAAAATGGCACCCGGGTATTTAGCAGTAGCTTAGAAGGAAGCCCTGACTGTAACCTTGAATTCACTTTCTGAGTTTTATATGCCTCTGCATGAGTGTCCCCAGATACATACAGAGCATCCGATATATGGCGCCTTCTCATTGCTTCCTTTGATATTATATTCTAGCAGTGCTTTTCAAAATAGAAATTATGGTGGGGTTTTTTTTGTTGTTTTGTTTTGTTTTTCTTTCCAGGTGCGATTGTGCAAATGGTGATGTGTTAGAAAATCATCCCAGACAATAAACCTCTAAGGACAGAAAGGAGGAACACTGGGTGTGTGACGTCTGGTATAGGTACACTGCTGAATGACTGGAAATCCTTCTCGGCCTTACTCCTTCATCTAGGCGTCTTCTAAGGACACTTCAGGTGCTGAAGTCAACCAAAGGCTCCATGAAAGAAACCCTACACAGAAGGTTAAACCATTGCTAGTACTAAAGACGATACTCATGGATGAGCACTCTGCACCAGAGCAGAGACCCATGATGTCCCGTGCTTCCCCCAAGTGAAGAGGACATGACACACAGCTGGGAACAGAAGGATGCTCCTGGCCTCTGTGCACCCCCACGGTCCTGTCCTGAGGCCCCTGCACCCCACATGTGGCACTGGGGAGCTGGAGAGAGGCTGCGATGCTGTTCTGGGAACACCAAACTTTTCCCTTGCGTGACAGGGACGGCCAGATGCAAGCCTGAAAAATTGAAAGGTTCACATCTACTGTATAGTTCTGTATACAAGAATTATACATCAGCATCTGGATTGAGGCAGAGGAACGAGAAGGGAAAAAAACCACATTTAGCACCACAATAATTATAAGAGCATGTCTATTAAATAAATGAGCTGTGTCTAAGACGGAATTGGAGATAAAAAGCATGTTAAAATTGACTGTCTTTAGAGTTAGACAAAATAAAACGGTTTGTTTTGCTGAAGGAATGAGTATTAAGCAAATAGCAATCTTTATACCCAGCCTGTCAATGAAACACATATTAAAATTCAAAGTGCTAATAAAGCATCAGTGAAACAATATGTTGTTTCTGCTCATTCAGTGGTACTATCTTTTAATTAAATTTAGATTAACATGGTAGCAAAAGTAAAAAAAAGAAGATTCAGGAGCTTAGCCTGTTCTTTAGAGTAGGACATAATTTTAAATATAAATTGATATGGATTTCCTCGATTTCCTTACAATTTTATAGGAAGCAATTGCTTCCTATGAAATATTTTATTTAAATATTTTTATTACATAGCTTATGAAAAAAAATCTGTAAATACCAAAAGGAGGAAGTGTGCGTGTGTATACGCATGCACGTGTGCATGTATTTGTGCACAAGCCAAGAATCTTTCAGCCTGCAAGAAGATTTGTGTATTTTGGTGCTGTTCACAGACTTTTAGGATAAAGGATAATACAAGCAAAGAAGCTTAAGTGATAGAATAACAAAACTAGTCCTCAATTTGTAGGCTACAAATTATTTTCATCAAGAATTGCACTCCATGAATGTGTTACAATTTATGGACTTTAGTAAAAATACTGAATTTCAAATGGATCTTTTTTGGCAAAAGAAATTACTAGAATATTTTTGCACAGTGTCATCCTTCAGGGATCTCAAAATGCTTTGTAACCATTAATTGAGCTTCACAATACTTCTCTGAGGTGGGTGTTTGTGGGTAAAATGAGGATCAGAGCGACTAAGCGATTTGTCAAAGTCACAAGAAGCCTTGACTTTCAGCAGTTTTGCTGACAAAAAGGAATGTTTTTACCACAGGATAACTAAAGACGGCAGAAGCAGAAGCACAGCAAACACCTGTAGGCTTCAAGCGCAAGACTGGCCACAAGCAAGGCAGGGCGTGCACAAACTTCCGTAGCTAACCGGCAGTAAAAACTACAACTGCCTTATTTATGCTAAGACTTTTAAAAAAAAGCAGGTACCATGCAGATTTTTGTAATAGTCGTACCTTTCTTTTAACTTAACACAAAATCACTGAGGGCTTATTTTCAGATAAGCCAGGCAGAAGAAGGAAGAAAATTTAGGAGTCTCTCCTGAATGCCTTGCCTCTGGCCCTCAGACAAAATATCTGTTTTCATACATCACTGCAGAAATTAATATCTTATGTAAAAATACAGATTTTATTTTTTTTTGTCCATGACTATTCAGAATTGTACAGGAAAATAACCAAATACGTACCGGCCTTTCTGCAACGTACCAGCTTGAATCATTATGTGGTTATTGTGCATTTAACAGTGGAGCTCCCCGGTCCTGTTGCTTAGAATGAACACTTTGTTCTCTATCAGGTATGGACAGTTTTTATAAAAACTTGCTTTCAAAGTACAGATCATAATGAAGTACAGGATTTTGTAGTTCATGAACACATGCCCCACAGATCTACACACAAGTAGTATTTGTTTGTGAATATTTATTCAGTTACTTTCAAAAGGCTCTGCAGTTTATTAATTGCCTTCCTTTACATACCCTTAAAGATTTTATGTAACTTACCATCCTTCTAGTTTCTTTTTATTACTCTGTGGTGTTCCTATTATTATAGCTGTTGCAGCATACTGCAGCTTTCTACGTTGGCTTTATCTTTACTCACATCCTTATTTATTCTTGATCAAGTAGCGAAGGGGTAGATGCAAAAGTGATGAGAGTTTGGCTGATCTTTAGCCTTATTATCAGATAGCCACAAGGAAATAAAGCTTTGATCTACTTCCTTAGAAAGCTAATTCTGGTGATTATGTGGAGATATGTGCACTGGTAGCTACAGGAATATACATCTTTAATCTCTTGGTGTTGAATACTTAATCCCATAAATTTTTCGGCAAGGAGATTTAAGAACAAAATAGTTAAATTGTGCACAGGCATTGTTTTCAGCAACACAGATTTGGTAGCTTACTACTGTGGGATCTTTTCTTTTTTTTTTTTTTTTTGGTAAAGGGACAGTTAAATAATAAAATTGTATAATTCTGGAGCAATGTGGTGTGAAACAAACTACTTCCATTGTTGCAAACTATTAAACACTCAAATCTCTATCTTCCACACTGCCGAAATCAGGTTTTGGTACATGCAGATATGACGAGGGTGGCTATAGCGGTGTAGAAACTTCATTTTGCTCTTTTAGCTTTAGCCGCAACTTTTTCCTTTTTGATGCAAAGTGAGTTCAATGAGCTATAAAACCAGCACATAACTGGCTTCAGATTTGTCTGATTAATGAAAATGGAAGCCTAAATGCTGATCACTGACTGCATATCTGCATACTTGCATACACAGTTCTTCAGTTAGTATCTGGGGAAGATAAAATTATACCATGCATATCTTAGGAGAGAACATAGAATCATAAAGGTTGGAAGACACCTCGAGGATCATCTAGTCCAACTGTCAAACATCATCCTGATTATCTATGTTTGATTTCTTATTTTTTTTCCTTCAAACAGACTGGTCTTAATTGTAGACCAACTACAGCCATTTTGCATGCTTTGGTACTTGTGTGATTGAAATTCCCCCCTGCGCGTGTGTGCGTGCACACAGATGCGCTCAAGATCCTGGGGTATACAGTTATAGCAGACAGTGCTAACATCAGATTCTCCCTGGTATAAGGCAGGCTTATAGATATCTGTTACCAGTGTGGCTTTTCTTCACAATAACACTGGTAAAGAATAATAAATAAAATGATTGAACTTTTTAGTATTACAAACCTCCTTTTACAACAAGACGATCAAAGTTTGAACAAAAAGAATAGAAGAAAAAAGCCTTCTACTTCTCAGTGACATTTTAATAGTTTTCAGTATTCTACTAAAGATGCAGCAATTTTTAAAAGGCACTTTCTTACAAGTTGAATGGTTTGAAGTTATTCAGCTTAATTATAAGTGACAGCTGTTCTGAATATATATGCTCTTTAGCAACAGGGGAGAATGAAAAACGTATCTGTTAATGTGACAATAGTGGAGTTCTTCCCTTTCTCAAAGCCAGAATTATTATATAGTTTTGGTCTTTGATAAGTTACAGTAATGACACAGTGATTTAATGAATACTACACTGTATATCTTAAATTGACAAACATATTAGATGGAGTTCCTGTGCACTCATAGAACTATCTGAAGTGAACAAACATTGTAGACCAGAAATAGGATCAGGCTTGCAGACACCATGTTTCTTTTTTTTTTTAACTAGGAAGTACATTAAGACTGTATAATTTACACCTAACCAATTATATAACAATGTCTTTTTCATTCACCTAATAAAACATTTTTGCTTTTTAATCTTCAAAAATTAATTTAGTTCTTTTTTTCTCCTTAAAATTATGCTCAAAGAGGTTATAAATTACACTGAAAAAGACATTACAGTCTTGTGTAGTGCTATGCTAAACTATCATCTTCACTAGCATTTGTGAGGGCTAGGAGCACATGTCTTTTTTATATTAGTGGGACCTGTGTTTATGTGTCGTTAAGATGTTTATGAAAATCAATGTTTACAGCCAGTCCAACTTCTAGGATTCACAATCACAAGAAGAGTTCCTAAAGTTCTAGCAGTCAAAGAATATATGTTTGTAGCAAAACCAGGAGTCTTGATAGATTCACAGAGCATCACGTGAACAATTTAGCATGACATGAGAACACTATTTAGTGATTTGAAAGAATTGTAATAACCCTAAAAGAGTTTTACATATCCCAAAAGATCATTAGGCTAGAAATATATTGTAACACATCTCTGTCCCTCTAAGGATTGTCACTATGGTTTGTATTGCACTCACTCAAATTTGTATCAGTGACAGTGATAAAATTCACAGCAATAGCAGTGTTAAAACTGCCTTTTGGGGTCAGTGGGGTTTTAAATACTTTTTTTTTCTTTTTTTCTTCTTTTTTTCTTCTTTTTTTTCTTTTTAATAACTCTGCTATTAGAAATAGAGGAGAGTTCCTCTCACGAATGAAGTCTCTGGGCTCTGATTCACCTGAACTCAAGCAAACTGCATGGTGTTTGAAAACATTACCATACTCAGCTCTTTACTGGGATATGGGACAGGGGCTTTAATTCAGAGGAGTTTGCCCCTACAGGCAATGGAATTCCTCATTATATCTAAAACCCAGTTATATTCCTATTTAAGCTTAAATCTAGGAACAGCTTGGGTGAATGTGAAAGAAAACTTTTGTTTTGCATCATTCTTGGTGGTTATCAGGTCTTGTGTTTAAGGAATACAAGGTATATTTAACTGGTGGGACTCATTGTCACAGGTTATTGTTTATGAACTGTGTATGAACATGAGTTCAAGAAGGAGTTAGACAAACATTCAGGATAGCTTTCCGGGCTTACTGGGAAGGATGACCCAGATACTGCCTGTGGCTCAGGCAGGCTCAAAACCACTGGTTGCCAGATGCTGACAGGAAGGTGTCACGCTATTGGCAAAGGAGGAGGAATTAGTCTCTTTGTGTACAGATTCCCATGCTCTTTTGCTTTCTGCTACTGGAGACAATGTGTGCGTGTAGGCTGATGTGACATGTTCAGTTCAAACTAGCTGTCTAAACTTTTCCTTAGCAGGGAGAGACTCGAGACAGAGAAAGAGAATCCCCTGAAGCTATTTTACTCGTCTCATTTTAACATATACAAATATGCGATGAAATGCCTCCTGGAGGTGCCCATTCCCCTACTAACTATTAAAGAAGACGGAATAGCTTATACTAAGACCCTAACTTGATCTAAGTTATTTTCCATAGCTTGTCTATGGAACGTGAAACTCAAATTCCATGGAGCAAAAACATAGCAAATAATTAGCAGTTTATATAATAAAAAATATTAATGAAAATTCTTTTAGAGTGCCTATGAATGATCAAGGTGCAAGATAGCCTCTCATAATGACAGTGGGGAGGACTGTATTACAAGGAAACTCCTTGCGACTAAAGTGTCCTCTAGATCCTGTTACAGATTTTCTTACCTGTTCCAATAAAACGCTTGGCAGTTTTGGCTGTCACCTTCCTGGCTGCATGCTGCTGGGGCTGTGCTCTGCTTCAGTCTCTTCTGTGTTATCTGACACTGCTGTGAAAGAGAGGTCTATAGTGAGAGCGTAGCTCCTCCTGCCTCCTTCTTCCTTCATAGACTAAAGTCTTCTCAGGAGTTGTGCAGAGAGAATGTTTTTGGTCGAAGACTGAAACAAGAAAAGTTAAAAGAATAGGTATAAATCTGAAATTATTCCCCCCTCCCCAACTCAAGTGCAAGCAATACACTTTCTTGGTTTTTTTGGTTGGTTTACCTTTCAAAAATTCAATTAAATCCCCTAACCGTATATGGAAATGAAGGTTCCAAATGCAATATATTCTCTTCCTCAAAGTACAGATTGCTATGGTGTGCATATGGTACTTCAGGCTCATACCTTGACTCCATGGTCTGGTATCAATATTTTCAAAAGCTCATTTATAAACTACTCAGGCTTTATTTTCTTCCCTGTGGCTAAAATTCCCCTGTGAAGTTTGTGTATCATTTAAGATCAAATCTTTTGACTTTCAGGTGATGGGGTGACATCTTGTGCTGTTGTTTTCTTTTCAATTTCCTCAATGTAATACTCATAGATGTTCACTTGTGCATCTCCATCCATTCGTAGTCACACACGTCCCAGACAGAAAATCTCCAGGCTGAAAAGAAACCAAAGTGAGAGACTGCGAGTGTTTCATCAGTTCAAATGCTGGGAAGTGCTCAGATGGAACTGTTATGTTTAGGCCACGGGAGTATATAAAGAGCACTTTAGTACCTGAGTAAAACGAGAAGTTTTCTGTCCTTGTATATTAAAGCAGTTATCTTTTTGAAAGACATTAGAATGTAAATCCCATGGTAAATTCAGAACCAACATTAGTAAGCTATTATATAACCTTAGCTGTTTATTGCTGTTGTTCCTTCATTGAATTGCCAGATTATCTTCACCAGAAGAATGAGATAGCAATGAAATAATATTAACAAATTGAGAATTTTTCCAAAGTGCTTTGCTGTAAGTGTCAGCTTTATCTAAGTGGGACTGACGGTGCATACCTTTAGTACGTCCTGCTAACAGCATTCTAGGCGATTTTCTTTTCTGGTCTATGTCAGTACTGCACCATTCATTCCAGTGGAAGTTATTCAATTTGAAATGGAATGTGATCTAACTCCTGCTTACTGAAGAAAGTGTTTACTGATTTTCTTTGAGAATAAAAAAATTTGTGAGTGTCCTCAAAACTCAGCTTAAGAATTTGGACAGGAGTCTCTGCTAAGTGGTTTGCATTGTAGGTAGTGGTTGGTTTCTGGATAACACAAGGGATGTTCTCTACTGCCTTTCAATGCACAATTTAAGAAGTCACACAGCATCACTGAGAAGGGAAAGTCTTGTTAAGAATTCAGATGGCAAAAAGCAATCATTATATTCGGTACATTTTTTTTTTCCCTAAAGATTAATAAAAACCCCTAAAGATATTTCTGGAATTTTTAAAAGAAAGCAGTACGTACCACTGCACTGAATCTGAATGCTAATCTATATCAGATACCCCTTCGCAACCAGGCTTGAGACCAGGCTAAGGTTTGCATGATTCGCTTCCCATCCATGCAGTTAAATTTCCTTTTCTGGAAAAGCAGAAGGAAAAGATAGTGCACATACAGGTCTTTCCCTGACACAGATCATGTGTGTTCAACTGGACCTGAGAGCAAAGAAGCCTTCTCAGGTCTGCCATCTTAGAACTTGTAGGTAAGGCATAGGCCATGATATCACCTGTTCCTGTTTGCTGCTCTTTGATTGAATTCTAGTTTTATTGCTGACGCATTTATTGTTGAGTCAGACTGGTAAGTAGAATATAATTACCTCCACTCAAGATGTGAAAATGAGCTCTTTATCTGAACTACAATAAACTCTACAGTAAATTTCTAGCCTGGAAGTCTTCTGAATCCAAATATATGCTTCCTTTTTAAGTGGAAGTGACTCATACTTGTGTCCTGTCTATACAGAAAGTTTTTTTCAATGTAGTTTGAAAAAGATACGAGTTTAAGATAAAGAAGTTCTCCCTCTGCCCTGAAGGAACCCTCATTTGGAAGATAAATACAGATGTTTATTTTCTTGCTTTGCTTTTTTCTTGTTTTGTCCATGTTACGTGGAAAGAGTTTTCAATTACACCACCATTTTCATGGAATGCTGATGTCTAGATGGCGGTGTATGTCACATATATCATATCTGTTTGAAATGACACCTTGATTTTTACTAAGACGAACCCATGGTTCAAATACATGTAAGTGTATTTCACCTCTGTTTCTGGATCCCGTAGTTTAGGTAGAGATATTGCTGTGGAGGATAAGTCATGAAACAAAACCAAACATGAATGTACGAATCAGCAAAATTCAGTTTACTTTGTTCAGACTAGCAGAGAATGACACCCATTGTGGACTGATATAAATATCAGTCTGATATAAAACATACATATTTTCTGATATAAATATCAGAAAGATTTGCAGCTGATTTGTAATAATTTCAGCACAGAATAAACAGAGTTTTACTACATTAATACCTTAAGTATATAAAGAATGAAATTAGTAACAATTTGGTGACTAATGAGCTCTGCTTCACTTGCATTTCCATGCATACTTTTATTAGGGTCCTGAGGGTACTAATTAGTCTTAATGGCCTTGCCTAGCCTCACCTGGAGCCTGCACCCACACCCATGAGCCCAAGAGCTCTATTTAAGCTCAGCTCAAGGCTTTTGTTGCTAGCTTAAGCCATGCTGGGTGAGTGCTGAGCTGTAAGGTTGAGTTGATCTGTGTCTGGACTGGCTTGCCTTTAGCCCTGCTTTCTTGCTATGTGTCTGTTTGGCCTGACTTGATCCTAACACTGACCTACAAATTGGCTTCCTAGCTTGACCTTAGACTTGCCTCATCAGTGTGATACTTATGATTGGGACTCCTGATTGAACCTGACCACTGTCCCTTGGACTGTCCTGTTTCCTCACTCTGGAGCTGTAGGATGTACCCTGGTCTGGGGGTCCCCTGTGGCTCTGTGATGGCCACCACCAGGGACCAAGCTTGCTCTTGCAGCTTCCTGACAAGTTAACTCAGGCCTTCCTGAGCTGAGCACAATGGAGCCTGGTTTCTGGCCATGCATGGCCTTGCCCCTACAAACCTTCCTGAGGGACTAGGCTTTTGCTGGGCTCTCATGTCTCCATAGTGCTGACCCTTTACCTGTCCCAGGGTCCTAAATGAGTTCCTGTCCTGCACAGTCAGCCTAGCCTCTAGGGCTTGTGAAAGGGACCCTGGACCTCCTTTTTCCCTCTAGGGTTTGCCAGTGCTGGCTTGAACCTCCTCACTCACCCCTATGTCTCTCATGCCATGTCCCTTTCCAGTTTGCTGTCCCTGCATTGGCTCTGACCCCTGAAGTAGCCCACAGTGCCCCACTGCCGTTAAATCCCTGTGTGGCAGGGCCCTTCTGAGCCCAGCTCTGTCAGGTGGGGGATGGCTCCTGGCTGGAAGGGGAGCTGCTCTTGGGGCACCCACAGGCCTGACTGGTCCTGATCACGTCCCCACAGCCTGCCAGTGGCCCAGGGCCCCACGCCAGCCCCCCAGAGCTGTCAGTCCCTCCTGCAGAGGTGCCCGTCTCCAGCTCCCCACAGTCCTGCCCTGCCCTCGCCACTGCATCCTGCTGAGCTTGGCCTGTCCCCATCCCCAGGAAGGTGCCAGATGGCTGGAGCTGCCCCAGTGCCCCCCAGCACCCCCTGCTCCTGGCTGGGGTGACGGGCTGGGCCCTGGCTGTGGGGCCCTGCCCTGCTGCTCCCATGGGCAGCCCCTGCAGCTCCCAGCTCACCGCTTCTTAGGGAGCAGCCTGGCTCTTGCTGCTGCCTAATAGCAGCTCCACTTCCTTTAGAAGATAAGAATGAGCAATTAATAAAATCACCTCGGATCTCCTCATGAAACCATGTGCATTAGATGTTGTTTCCATATAATATTCTCATTAGTGATACATTTAATTGCTTCTCGAACAATTGCAGTTCCACTGATGCTGATTTCGTTACAACTCTGAGCTATTTCTAAACTCCAGCATGTCCTTTACGTACTCTGACTGAGGTTTATTTTAAAGCTCTTTCTCCCTCTGTGTTGGGGAGGGGCTGAGGGCACCCACAGGCCTGTCTGACCCTGATCAGCCAACCGGGGAATCCCTGCTTCTTGTCCCCATCTCCAGCCTGCCTCCCAAATGGGCCCCAGCACTTGTGGTAGGTAGGCAGGCCTACCAGGTCTCCCTGGGACAGAACCCTTGGAGGGATGTTTGTCTCCTGCCCTGTCTCCACCTCCTGGTTGGACCCCAGCCCTGGGTTATTGCTTGCCCCACCTGGGGCTGTCAATGGAGCCCATTAGCAGTCTCTGTCTCTGCCTGCTGCAGTCAGCCCCTGACAGACGGAAGCCATGGGTGAGGGCATGGCTAGTGCCGGGGTTGCCCACAGTTCCTGGCTTCCTGGCCCTGAGAGAGTAGCCGGTCCTCACGGTGCCCCATTGCTTTGCCTGCAGGTATGATACCCAGGAGAGCTGAGGAAGTTGAGGTGGGTGTAATCCTAAGTGTGAGGTGAAGGCCCAGAGGTTCCGGGGATCTGTCTGTAGAGAGGTTTTTACTGGCTAAGAGCTCAGGCTGTGTGAGAAGGCTGGGAAGGGAAACATAAAGCTCATTATTTTGGGGGTTTGTTCAAGGCAGGAAGCATGGGAGAAGCCATCCACATCATAATGAGTAGAAATTCCTCTGCTCTTCTGGGTTTCTAGGTTTCTCCACATACCCATTTCTACTCAGCCGTCCATAGGTCAAGGTCTATATATATTAAGCTATGTGTTGTCTGTCTCACTGTCCTTGATCAAGCCTGAGTCAAGCCATGCCCTTGTCTGTCTTAACTGCTATAGAAAGGCTGAGCTGGCGGAGAACTGAAGACTGAATATCCCAAGCAGAGGGTACTCCAGGCAGTCTCTGGTGCGAGCTCATCTGCACTGCCTGACGCAGGCTTTGGTTGACCAACAACTGAGGAGGTATCCCAAGTACCCGTGCTGGCCTCTGTCAGGTGGAAAAGACCTGGTAGCTGATGCAGACTTTGCAAGGAGCTGGTTGGTGATGTTCAACATAAAAAGCCACATTGCAGACTGCCTAAAAAGGCTTTGAGCCCATGCATTGGTTTTGGCTCTTCAGTCACTACTGCTGGTGCAAGATGAGCATAACTGACTGCAACAGTGTCACTGTGCCACTGTGCCATTTGATTTTCTTACGCCTTTGATTTATTTGATGTCCCCTATTAGTAAACCAGGGCACACAATTTAGAAATATAAACGTGTAACAAAGCTATCACTACTATTCAGAGCAAACAACAACTGGCGAAAAACTGTGACCTTGACACAGTGCTAAGTCTACAACTGGACAGACACTTTAATTCAGCTTGCACTGATACTGTCATGTGTAGAAGCTGTTTCACCTCCATTAAGTTCTTAGCCCCTCTCTTCTCTGTTCTGCACCTTTCCAGCTTTTGTTCTAGTACAAGCATTTCTGCAGCTTCATAAGGAATCAAATCAGGAAATGGTACGGCAGAGATCTAGTCTTTTATTCACTGCCAGCCAGAGCAGTTTCCCTGATTCGATTCTCACCACACAGATTCATGCTGGCCAGGTGGTGATGGGAGGGGGAACAGCACCTTTCAGTGCCAGTGCTAGTTTGTATTAACTTACAGCATTTGTTATGCCACAGCTTAAAGGTGCAGTTCTGTGACTGACATAACCTTATCATTTACCTTGACTTTAGTCAAGTTTGTAACAAGGTCTGCTATAGTATCTTTGTAGCCAAACTTTGGAAATATGGCCTTGATGGGTGGATGAAAAGCTGACTGTGTCTTTTGGGCTCAAAGCGTAGCTGCCAGTAGTTCAAAGGGGCAACTGGTTACAAGTGGCATTGCTCAGGGGTTGATACCATAGGACCTCCTCAGGTCCCTTACAATATACACGATTCTAACCCTGGGTGATGTTACCATCCAAAAAAGCAGCCTCACCTCCTCCTTTATGTGCACACTAGGAACTGTTAGGCTCAGTTTTCAGATAAGAGTTGTTTTAATAGTTACCCAGTTTCCCAGTCACAATTGGGATAAAGAAGGACAGGAATGGTACAGAGGTAACAACGGGGAGAAGACTGCCCTTCATGTCAGCAGCATGGATTCAAGTCTGACTGCACTGACTCAGCCTACAAGCAAACTGGGTCTGTTACGGAGCACCTAGGGAAGCAAAGGCTGGACTAACACTGCAGGTGATTGGAGTCTACTATGCTGAGCTGTCTCAGTCCATGGGATGAATGGACACCTCTCTGAAATCCTGGTTGGCAACACCTAAGAGCTTTTTAGATCAAAGCCAACACTTTGTAGAGAATGTGGAAGTGAGGAAGTTGGTGAAGTTGTCAAATAACTGGTATCCCTTTTGTTCCCTCTGCCCTTTTGCTAGTAACCTCCAAGAAGCAAGTCATGAGTTTACTTGGATTGCCATTTCTCAAATTTCACCCAGTGGAGTCAAGCAAATGGGTCTCTGTAAGCAGATGACTAAACCAAGACACATTTTCTAAAGATAGCTTAGACTTGAAGTGCCACCAGGGAATAAAGAGAAGAGATTTCTCTCTGTACTCCCAAGTGGAGACAGACAGGGAAAAAAACTTGTCGTCAGAGACTTTTCATTCAATAAACCAGGAAAAGATCTGACTTCATCCCTGACAAGTAGGGCATTGCAAACATAATTGTTCTGTACTGATGACTGCAGTGAGGACTGGCAGGCACTGAGAGCAGTAAATACCAGGAGTTCATAATATTTCATGTGGGATGAAACACTGACTGCTTAACAAAATTAGCAGGACTGTTCCAAAATCCCTTCCCAGAGCTCAAGATCTGACCACACCCTGAATGCTGGGACCACACATGAACATGTAGCTCTGCTGTCTCAAAGCGACAAGAAAAAATTACACTGGAATCACCACCCAGCTAATAATTTTACTGTCAGCCAAGTTCCCTTGTTGTTGGTTTTTTGTTTGTTTGTTTGTTTGCTTTACTCCTAGCATGCAGTCTTGGGTAACTACATTAAGCTGACAATCTTATTTTTGTCTTTAAAAAGTATTTTTGTTCTCCCATGCGTCTGTGAACAGTGGGCATGTGTGGACGTTGGGGGAAGGAATGAAGGATATTGTTCTTGTCACGCTGTTCATTGGACGTATTTGCTCCCTGTGTGCTGTGTGTATATCCACTGGCTTGAAATTTCTCAAATATAAAAGTGAAGTTCTGTTTATGGGATGAGGAGAAGAAAATAGAAACATTGTCAGCATCTTTGGCACTGCTTATTATCTCTGATGATCCACACTCAGTATTTTAGACTTTGCCGTGGGACAGTTTGTCCATTCAGTACATTCACCATAAGTGCAGCTGCATCTGGTGTATATTGAGTAAATCGGTTTTAATAATAGGAGTCTGCAAGGAACTGGAGTAGGCTGTACTGGTGCAAATCACAGCTCAGAGCAGCTTTGTCTGGCTCTGCTAGAGGCTGGCAGTGATACAGCTGTTCTGGTGGAGAGCAAGCAAAGGCTGAAATCGCAGGAAACCCACAGCGCAGTTAACGTCCTTGCCTGAGACACTGCAAATGACAAGCATTTTGCAAACACTGGTCCAGTAGACAGAGAAGACAGCTATGCAGCAGTAATGTGTAATGTGGTTTTCCTTGATTTATTTTTCATATAGTTTTTTCATAAGACAGAAGAAGAACCTTCAAATTAACACATTTTTGTAAGGTGTGTTTGTTTTAAGAGAACCTTTCTTGAGAGAATTCCCCACCCTCCCTCCTTAAAAAAAATAAAATCACTTGAGAAGAAAGGGAAACATCTCTGTGTGTCTCAGAGTAAACATTCCCTGCTGGGCTTCTGGCAGGCATTGAGCCCACCCCTTCAGAAAGAAATCAGATCCCAAAGCAAACTAGGTAAAGGAAAAAAAAAAAAAAGAAAAAAAAGAAAAAAAAGCAGCTGTTAAAACATTTGGGCTCTTCCCCCAACCTAGTGCTACAGATGTGATCATTTCAGTTGTTTGGCTTGTGTGCTGGAAGCCTCAGACCCTCTACAAGGCAACATTAAAGAGGATAGCATGGAACATTCCCATCTTGTTCTTCCTCATCACCATCTTCTTCATCGCTGCCTCCCTCTCCACATTCTTGGAGGACAGGCAGAAGATTTATTGCATAATTTCTTTGGCGGCTGTTAACTGAGTGTGCAGTTACAGCTTGGTTTAATTAAGAAATCAGAGTGATTCTTTTATGTAGGTCACATCAGTTTTTGATTCTGAATCTCATAAAGTTCTAACCTGTCTGAAAAGTCAGCAGTGTGTGCATGGCTTAAAAAAAAATTACTTAAATGCTTCTAAGTGTTGTTTATGCCTGCAAATGCCATTGCCCCTTTACTAGATAAATTGTCAGAGAGACCTTTGTTTGAATGTGGCATTTGGTGAAATCTATCTTTTTGGAGCAGAGTGTTTTCAAATAGGATTCATAAATACAGTCTGAGCTCCCAATTGTTTGAAGCATGGCCATGCTGGAAAGGGAACAATGGGTGATTTGAGTTTTCTTTCTTTGTCTCTCACCACTATTCATATCAATTGAAAACACACAAAAATCAAATATTCACAGCCCATCAGAGAACAGGGATATGCTGGCTCAGAGATGTGGAATTATTTTCTAATTTTCTAAATCACTGACTTCACTACAAGGGAGGAGCCTGATGTTTATAGTGCTTATACATTTATTTCTCTTTCTTGGTAACCAGCACACAAGTCCACGGATGTTGGTTACTGCCCTCAGAACACCACATCTATATGGCCACAATAAACACAGCTGCTAAGTGCCTCACTCCCTCATTAGCTTAGACTGGCAACCTCCAGGCTGACTCCAGGTCCAGCCACCCTGCCTCTCCTTACTTCTAAAGGAATCGTCAGCTGCACTGAGCCAATGAGCAGAGGCGCCATGCTAGACCTCGTTCTCACCAACAAGGAGGGGCTGGTAGAGAATGTGAAGCTCAAGGGCAGCCTTGGCTGCAGTGACCACAAAATGGTGGAGTTCAAGATCCTCGCGGCTGCGAGGAAGGTGCACAGCAATCTCACTACCCTGGACTTCAGGAGAGCAGACTTTGGTCTCCTCAGAGAGCTGCTTGCTAGAATCCCATGGGACAAAGCCCTGGAGGGAAGAGGGGCCCAAGACAGCTGGCCAGTATTCAAGGACCACCTCCTCTGAGCTCAGGAGAAATGAATCCCAG
>VWZZ01007094.1:80918-104744 GCA_013399095.1 Psophia crepitans | reverse complement strand
TGTGATTCTATGATTCTGTGAGATCCCTCTGAATAGCAGCTCTGCACTCAACAGTATTTACCTCTGTCCCCAGTTCGGTCCAGAGGCAAAGTGAGAAATGCATCTAGTAACCAACTTCCATATAAACTTGCAGATTTTTCAACCCAGGGCTCTGGACAGTTTTCTGTTAAGCTGCTTCTCCATCTATTCCATCCATGTGTCACCAATCTGTTTTTAAGCACACCATGGAAGGACAGGTCAAAAGCCTTGCGGAAGTCAAGGTCAACAGCATCCAGGGCTCTCCCCTTTTATAGTGGCAGTAATCTCATCACAGCAGGCAGTTATGTTGGCTAGGCACAATTTGCCCTTGGTGAATTTTTATGGGGTCTTCCTAGTCACCCTTGTGCTTCCTGAACCTGGCCACAGCTTCAGCAACCGAATACAGCAGGTGAGCAGGAACTAAATGGTTTCCTTTGAGCAATATGGTATCATCTTAGACGTGAACTGCTTTTTTGCCTTTTTACTTCCCCCTCCCCCCCCTTTTTTAATACAAAGTCTGAACATTATTCGGAGTAAAAAGCTCACTATCTTGTTAGACCTTTGTGTTACCAATAATGGCCACAACGTGAAAAAGTTTAGTTCAAACTTTTCTCTGGCCTCCACTGCTCTTAGCATTGCTATCTTAGGAACGATTCTTTCTTCTGTGAAAGTCATTATTTCTGAGACCCATTTAGCATTTACTATCTGCAGCAAAAGGAGAATGTTCCAGGCAAACCCTACTATCTTGCACTCTAAATCAAACAGCAAGGCAGGACATGCTATTATGAGCATGCACTGAGCCTGAAGGGTCTTGAAAAGTGCAACTCAGGTTTTCCTTTTTCCTTCCAATTAAATTAACAGATTTGAGGGAGTTTTCTGTCTACCTGACAATAATGCATATTTTATCTGACAATGTTTTGTTTGAGAAAACCACAGAGAAATCCCAGGTTGGAATTTTGGTTTCTTTTCTTCGTAATGGACTCTGGCTTATACCCTGCCACATAATTAAATAAGCTGTCAATATATATTGCAGCCACTAGAGAAGGATACTCTGTCAGTACTTTTCCCAGATGAAAGGCATATTAGAAGCATTTCCACATCTGACTGAAAAAGGTGGAAATTGTCAAATAGAAAGCTATCTCAGTGCATCACTCTCCTGCAAGATTATTGACAATTAAAGCTCTTCATTTTTTCTAAATCTACTTGAGACTTTTGATACCCTCTCAGAGGCAGATCAATAGATGTGAAGAAAATTAAATTAATTGCCAGATAAAATTCATTCTGAAAGTTTGAATGGCCTGACAACTATAATGGGAAGGGAAAAACTTTCTGCATAAAGTTTGAGCAAGGATTTTGGTTTTAAATTTTTTTTTTTTTAAATTTTTTTTTCCTTTAGAGAAAGGTCAGAAGAAAAACAGATAAGCTGAAACATGTCTTAAGAATGACACTACGTATTTTACAGTCCTTAGCTCAATGACATGGTTTCTACATGGAACTGGTCATCTTAGTAGTAACAAAAAATAAATAATAAAAAACCCACAACCAAACCCAAGAAACAATATAACTCATTAAACAAAAAATCAGGGAGCAAAATAGTATAGATAAAATAAGAAAAATGAAGGTGGGTGTCTGATTCCTCATTAAAAATACTGCAGTTAGTGGAAACTGCAAGCGAAATAAATCAAGCTTTGTAGATGTACTGAAAAAGACAAAGCACAAACAAGGTAGCAAGCAAGGTCCAAGAACAACAACAGGTTGAATTGACGAAACTAATTAACACCTAATGGCCTGTCTTGATAGTTCAATATGTAGAATATTGCAGTCTTTCAACTGAGGCTGTTGAAAAAAAAAAAGAGACCTGCTATTTAGCAATGTTGATGATGCAATTACTTTCTTTAAAAAAGTACACAGTACACATAACAGTGTGTACTGGTACATATAACAAATACATGGGTTTCAGAGATGCTGCATTAACCTCTCCTACCATAGAACTAATTCAAGGATCTACCACTGGCATGAAAATGCATTTAGACAATGTAAAATAAATGAAACAAAACATCCAGTGTTATTACTGCAATACAAATAAGTAAAGATGAAATCAGATTTGTTACTTTCAATATACGTGATAGGATAATATTAGAGGGATGGGGTACTCACAAGGGTCCTCAGCCTGTTGCTTGGAGAAGTGCTGGATACACTGCAGCACACTTGAAGTCTTACGGAGATGAGCCAGGGGCACCTGGGGCAATAGGAATCAACAGGGAAACACAAGGTGAAATACCTCAGAGGAATTCCAGCCACTCCAGCAAGTCAGTCAGATTCATAGAGGACCCAACTGAAATGCCTCCTTGCAAACACACGTATCAAGGGGAATAAACAAGAGGAGTTAGAGACGTGCCCACAACTGCAGGGCTATATCTCATTGGCATCATGGAGAGATGGTGGGATGGCTCCTATGACTGGAGTGTCAGAATGTAAGGATACAGGTTCTTTAGAAAGGACAGGCAAAGGAGACTAGGAGGAATATCATCCTATATGTCAATGACCGGATGGAGTACATATAGCTCCTCCTGGGGATGGATGAGAAGCCAACCAGGACCCTATGAGTAGGATTAAAGGGAGGGGCAGGGACAAGGGACATTATAGTTGCTACAGGTCACCCAACCAGGAAGACTGAGCAGATGAGGCCCCCTACAGATGGATAGGAGCAGCCTCACATTCACAAGACCTGGACTTCATGGGAGACATCAGCCACCTCGATATCTGTTGGAGGGGCAACACAGCAGGGCATAAACAATTCAGGAGGTTCCTGGAATGCACTGATGATAACATCCTTCTACAAGTGATAGAGGGGGCAATGAGGAGAGGTGTCATGCTGGACCTGGTTCTCACCAACAAGGAGGGGTTGGTGGGGAATGTGAAGCTCAATGCCAGCCTTCGGCTGCACTGACCATGAAATGATGGAGTTCAAGATCTTCAGGGCAGCAAGGAGGGCACACAGCAAACTCACTACCCTGGGCTTCAGGAGAACAGACTGGTCTCTTCAGGGACCTGCCTGGTAGAGTACCATGGGACAAAGGCCTGAAGGGAAGAGGGGCCCAAGACAGCTGGCTAGCATTCAAGGATCACCTGCTCCAATCTCAGGAGCGATGCATCCCAACAAAGTGGAAGTGAGGTAAAAACACTAGGAGGCCAACATGGATGAACAAGGAGCTCTTGGACAAATTCAATCATAAAAAGGAAGCCTTCAGAGAGTGCAAGCAAGGACAAAGGAAGCCTGAGATACTCAACAACTTTTTTGCTTCAGTCTTCACTGGCAAGGGCTCTAGCCACACCACTCAAGCCTCAAAAGTCAAAGGCAGGCACTGGGAGAATGAAGAACCACCCACGGTAGGACAAGATCAGGTTCAAGAGCACGTAAGAAACCTGAAGGTCCATGGGACGTGACAAGCTGCATCTGCGGGTCCTGAGGGAGCTGGCAGATGAAGTGGCCAAACCACTGTCCATCATATTTGAGAAGTGGTGGAAGTCCGGTGAAGTTCCCACTGGCTGGGAAAGGGGAAACACAACCCCCATTTTGAAAAAGGGAAAAAAGGAAGACCCAGGGAAGGCCACTCAGTCCCACATCTGTGCCTGGCAAGACCATGGAGTAGATCCTCCTGGAAACTACTCTCAGGCACATGGAAAATAACGAGGTGATGGGTGACAGTCAACATGGCTTGCCTAAAGGCAAGTCATGCCTGTAAAATTTGGTGGCCTTCTATGATGGGTTTATAGCATTGGTGGACAAGGCAAGAGCAAGTGATGTCATCTACCTGGACTTGTGCAAAGCATTTGACACTGTCCCACATGACGTCCTTGTCTGTACATTGGAGAGACAAGGATTTGATGGATGGATGGCTCTGTGGATCAGAAACTGGCTGGATGGTTGCACTCAAAATGTTATGGTCAGTTACTCGATGTCCAAGTGGAGATCAGTAATGAATGGTGTTCCTCAGGGTTCAGTACTGGGACCGGCATTGTGTAAATCTTTGTTGACGGCATGGACAGTGGGATCAAGTGCACTTTCAGCAAGTTTGCTGATGACACCAACCTGTGTGGTGTAGTCAAGACCCTGAAGGGAAGGGATGCCATCCAGAGGGACCTTGGCAGGCTTGAGAGGTGGACCTGTGCAAACCACATGAAGTTCAAGTAGACCAGGTGCAAGGTTCTGCACACAGAGTGGCACAATCCCAAGCACAGCTACAGGCTGGGTGGAGAATGGATTTAGAGCAGCCCTGAAGAGAAGGATTTGGGGGTATTGGTGGATCAGAAGCTTGACATGACCTGACAATGCAAATCAGAAGCAGTGCAGAGTCTAGTTGGATGCCTGTAGCAGGTGGAGTGCCACAAGGGTCAGTACTTGATCCAGTTTTACTCAATTTATTAATCAGTGATATGAATGAGGGGACAGAGTGTACCTTCAGCAAGTTTGACGATACCAAATTGAGAGAATTGGCTGACACACCAGAAGATTGTGCTGCCATTCAGTGAGACCTGGACAGACTAGAGAGTTGGGTGAAGAGGAACCAAATGAAATTCAACAAGGGCAAGTATAGTGTCCTGCACCTAGGGAGGAATAACCCCATACATCAGAACAGTTTAGGGCTTGACTTGCTTGGAAGCAGCCCTGCAGAGAATGACCTGGGCGTCGTGGGGGACAATAAGCTCGCCATGGGCCAGCAATGTGTCCTTGTGGCCAAGAAGGCCAATGGTATCCTGGGGTGCATTAAGAAGAGTGTGGCCAGCAGGTCAAGGAACATTATCCTCCCCCTGTACTCTGCCTTGGTGAGGCCACATCTGGAACACTGTGTCTGGTTCTGGGATCTCCAGTTCAATACATGGACCATTGTTCATATGAAGAAAGGCTGAGATGATTGGGTTTGTTTAGCCTGGGGAAGAGAAGACTGAGAGGGCATGTCATCAATACTTATACATATCTAAAGGGCAGATGTCAAGAGGATGGGGACAGTTCCCTCAGGACCTGTGGATGCAGCTTGTCAGGTCCCATGGACTTGTGCACTTTCAGGTGCCCTAGGNGCCACATCTGGAACACTGTGTCTGGTTCTGGGATCTCCAGTTCAATACATGGACCATTGTTCATATGAAGAAAGGCTGAGATGATTGGGTTTGTTTAGCCTGGGGAAGAGAAGACTGAGAGGGCATGTCATCAATACTTATACATATCTAAAGGGCAGATGTCAAGAGGATGGGGACAGTTCCCTCAGGACCTGTGGATGCAGCTTGTCAGGTCCCATGGACTTGTGCACTTTCAGGTGCCCTAGGCATCTCAAACCTGATCTTCTCCTACAGTGGGCAGTTCTTCATTCTCCCAGTCCCTGCCGTTGCCTTCTGCTACTTGTGCAGTGTGGCTGGAGCCCTTGCCAGTGAAGGCTGAGGCAAGAAATCATTGAGTACCTCAGCCTTCTCTGTATCCTGGGTGATCAGGTCACTTGTTTGATTTTGAAAAGAACCCACATTTTCCGTAGTCTTCCTTTTGTCACTAATACATTTATATAAAGTTTTCTTATTGCTATTAACATCCCTGGCCAGGTTTAATTCTATCAGGGCTGTGGCTTTTCTAACCAGGTCTCTGGCTTCCCATACAGTTTGCCTGTATTGCTCCCAGGCTACCTGCCCTTGCTTCCACCCTCTGTAAGCTCCCCTTTTTAGTCTGAGTTTGCCCAGGAGCTCCTTACTCATCCATGCAGGCCTCTCGGTGTTTTTACCTGACTTTCTCTTTGTTGGGATGCGATGTTCCTGAGCTTGGAGGAGGTGACCCTTGAGTACCCAGCTGTCTTGGGCCCCTCTTCCCTTCAGGGCTTTGTTGCATGGTATTCTAGCAAGCAGCTCCCTGAAGAGGCCAAAGTCTGCTCTCCTGAAGTCCAGGGTAGAGAACTTGCCGCGCACCCTCCTAGCAGCCTCAGTGATCTTAAGCTCCATTATTTCACGGTCACTGCAACCAAAGCTGCCTCTGAGCATCATGACTAGGTAATCCCCAGAGTTCCCTTTCAACCCCTACCATTCTGTGATTCTGTGAATACACACTTACAGCCCAGAAAGCCAACTGTATCCTGGGCTGCATCAAAAGAAGCATGATGAGCAAGGTCAAGGGAGATGTTTCTCTCCCTCTACTCCGCTCTCATGAAACCCTACAGGAGTACTGAATCCAGCTCTGGGGCCCCCAGCATAAGAAGGACATGGAGCGAGTCCAGAGGAGAGCCATGAAGATGATCAGACAGGCTGAGAGAGTCGGGCTTGTTCAGCCTGGAGAAGAGAAGGCTCTAGGGAGACCTTAGAGCATCCTTCCAGTACCTAAAGGGGCCTACAAGAAATCTGGAGAGGGACAGTTTACAAGGGCATGTAGTGAAAGGACAAGGGGTAATGGGTTTAAACTGAAAGAGGGGAGATTTAGGTTAGATATTAGGAAGGAATTCTTCACTGTGAGAGTGATGAGACTGGAACAGGTTTCCCAGCGAGGTTTGAATGCCCCCTCTCTGGATGCTTTCAAGTCCAGGTTGGACAGGGCTTTGAACAACCTGGTCTAGCAAAGGATGTCCCTGCTCATGGCAAAGTGGTTGGAACTAGATGTTCTTTAAGGTCCCTTCCAATCCAAACCATTCTATGAGTCTATGAATATTGTCTTACCTGTAATATTAACAGAATCCATATAGATCAAACTATGTAGAATGAATGCAGTTAGAAATCGAAATATTTCCTTTGCTTCTCTCATAAGTATCTGAAGTATCAAAATTCTCTACTTGACACTACTTAAATATAAAGACACTGAAAGTCTTCCCCTTGGTAGGCATTCCAAGACATTGATGTATAATGTATTTAGTCACTGCAAGATTAAAAAGCCTTTCAAATAACATATAATTTAGCAAGAGTAAAGGAAATTAGAAATAGATTTTTATGTTATGAATCTAAAGAAATAGTAAGATACTTTAAGTGAATCTTTCTGCAGGAATGTTATTGATTACCAGAAAGGCTTTGGCTGTACCATGTTAGGAAACAAGGCAGTAACGCTTGAAGTGCATTTTCTAGCTCATATAAGCATATTATACAATTTGCTTGAGAAGACACAAAATAAAAATGAACAACCTTTCCTCCTCATGCACAGAAACGCCAGATAAAATCTGACTTGGAAGACATATTTATAACATGAAAAATAAATTTACTTTAATATAGTTTTACTACTTGCACTAAAGTCCCCTCAGATTCACATTTAGCAACTTGAGCATCTCAGCTTATACACAGAAAAATCAACATAAATTCCAGTGACAGGCAGTAAAAGGGAAAGGAGACCAGTGAAACCATGTCTACCTCCTTACCCTGGTATCTAAAGATAAAGCATTTTTACTTCCTTCTTCTGTACTTTAATGGTTGCATGTATGTTGAAGTAAGGAGGAAAAACATCTGTGAAGTTCATAAAATAAAGAAATGACTAGCCTGTTGTAGTAGAATTTGGACAGAATAACATTACAATTAGTAGTCGTTATTACTGTCTGCAAATTAATGTCACAGTAGTAGTGACAGTTACTTACATAGATAAAAACTTCTGAGTTTAATACATGAGTTTTGCCCTGAACTTGAGTTTAGTCCAAAAAAAGAACTAGAAATTGCATTTTGATATTGTTTGGACTCAGGCTGATCGGCTTGTCGAGGAGTGTAAGGTAGGTTACAAGGCAACACAAATAATTAAAAAATAATAGAAATGCAGCATATTACTTAACTGAAACTTATTCACTTCAGAGCTAATTTATTTGCTCTCAGTAATTTCTTGCAGAATGAAGACTCATCATCAAGCTTGCATATTTTCAAAAACAGAATTACAACAGCAACACAGGTTAAGATTTACTCCATTCACAATATTTAAAATGCTGTACTAAGTCTTAAAAATACCAACCCACAAGGTTCAATGAAAAATGGGTCA
Organism: Psophia crepitans; assembly: GCA_013399095.1. NCBI lineage: Eukaryota > Metazoa > Chordata > Aves > Gruiformes > Psophiidae > Psophia > Psophia crepitans. The sequence continues at coordinate 96,751 of VWZZ01007094.1, read as the reverse complement.
GTGGATGGGCATGTATCACAACAAGCCAAGAAAGATGACGAATCATTTTGGCTAAATAGATGCTCTTACAGACCAGAAGACCAATGAGGTCAGAACAACATTCCTGCTTATAATGACCATAATGGTTGTTTTTCAGAATATGGAGCAATGTCTAGTTACTCTTTGACTTAGAATAAATCTGGTGCTGGTTTTCTTCAAGGAGCACTTGGTTCTCATAATCAATATTTAAAGAAAATAGAAGACTAATAGCCACAGACTTGTAAATGCGTAAGAACTGACAGCACCATCCATTGTGTTCTGTTGCTGTGTCTCCTAATATAAGGTCTGATTCGTTTGGGGAATTCCAACTCACCCACATAAAGTGAGCGAGTTAAATTGGTGCAACACTTTATTTCAAACGCTTCCAAGTGTGTGCATGTAGCCTTGCCTTGTGGATCAAAAGTTGCAATAATAATTTAAAATCACAACAATCCAAAATCCTATCCAGTGCACTTTGAATGTAAGCCATCATCTATCCCTTTGAGTTATTTTTACTATTTCATATATGACCCATCAAGTAGTCCTGTATAGTAAATGAAACATATATATATGAAATCAATAGATTTTTAATTTTTAATTTAAAATACTTATAAAAAATTGGAGAGTCATTTCTATAAATAACCAGGGCAGAGAGTTCATATTCCTTAACTTATGAATTATAAATCACTTTTGTAGACCTTAGAGGAGCAACACAAAGAGAATGGACAACAGAGCCATCCTTAATTTCAAGACTAAGCTACTGAGAAAACCAAAAATACCAACATCCATTATTGTCTCCAACACATCATTTTAACAATATCACAGTTTGTTGGGTTAGGCCTCATATTTTGTGGATAACAAAGATGACTTGACTTGATATCTTCAGAAGACATATTATGAAGTAGGTGTTAGCTTGAGTCTTTCATGACTGAACCATTCAGTGCTAGAGAGACCTAGATAGGCTGGAGAGCTGGGCAGGGAGGAACCTAATGAAATTCAATAAGGGCAAGTGTAGGGTCTTGCATCTGGGAAAGAAGAATCCCATGTGCCGGTATAGGTTGGGGACTGACCTGCTGGAGAGCAGTGTTGGGAAAAGGGACCTGGGGGTCCTGGTGGATGGAGGGATGACCATGAGCCAGCAATGTGCCCTGGTGGCCAGGAAGGACAATGGCATCCTGGGGTGTATTAGAAGGGCCGTGGTCAGTAGGTTGAGGGAGGTCCTCCTCCCCCTCTATTCTGCATTGGTCAGGCCACATCTGGAATATTGCATCCAGTTCTGGGCCTCTCAGCTCAAGAAGGATAGGGAACTGCTAGAGAGAGTCCAGCGCAGAGCCACAAAGATGATCAAGGGAGTGGAATATCTCCCTTATGAGGAAAGGCTGAGGGAGCTGGGTCTCTTTAGCTTGGAGAAGAGGAGGCTGAGGGGTGACCTCATCAATGTTCATAAATATGTTAAGGGTGAGTGTCGGGAAGATAAAGCCAGGCTCTTCTCGGTGTCATTAAGCGATAGGACAAGGGGCAACGGGTCCAAGCTGGAGCACAGGAGGTTCCGGGTCAACATAAGGAAAAACTTTTTCACTGTGAGAGTGACAGAGCACTGGCACAGGCTGCCCAGAGAGGTTGTGGAGTCTCCTTCTCTGGAGACATTCAAAACCCAACTGGACAAGTTCCTGTGTGATGTGCTCTAGGCGGTCCTGCCTTGGGAGGGGAGTTGGACTAGATGATCTTTCGAGGTCCCTTCCAACCTCTGTGATTCTGTGCTGTTTTCAGAGAATAGCCATAACATGGAGTAAAGTTATACATTAGAAAAGGCTGACATGGGTTTGCTCCCATTACTCTTTTGGGTACCATCTTTAAAGGTGTGAAAGCAAGCAAACAGAACTTTTAGGTTTTAACACCTCTTCCTCTGTCTTCAATGAAAGTTTATAGGCTGAATACTATGGTGCTTGGTGGAAATGTGAACATAAGAAGCACTTTAGGGGTTGCCATCATTGGAACGGTTTTGAAGGAGGCTCTTCTATATGATTTCCTCTTTTGCCTTCAGAAAGTACTAAAGGTTCAATGGAATGTAATTTAATAAAACCACTAATTACCATGAGTTATATGGACAATTTATTTCCTTTTTTCTCTCTTCTGCTATTTCTTATACTCTAATCCAAAGTATTAAAATTCCACAATGATTATAAATGCTACACTGAGATATAGTAGCTGAAAGCAGCACAAACTTCAAATAATGGTAACTTATGTACCAAATTAGGTAAAGACCACAATAAAAAAATTAATGTCTGTGTCATTCTGGCACGAAGATGAAAGGAGTTTGAGTCAGCATAACGCTTTATTTTGCCCCAGGCAAAATTAAGGTCAGCACCCCAAAGCTCAGATTCTAAATCCTGCATTTTAGTTGTAGCAGAAAAAAATGCCACTTTATAACCAACAGCATTAATCCTAACTATCAACACTTAGAAGCAATTGTATTAATTAAAGACTCTGTGCATGTTTATTTCTTTTGGTATATATGGTATTAAAGCGTATCTTTCCCAAACTGACATTGTTAATATGCAATGTATCCTCTTTTTATAGCTCTTTCAACAGCAATTGTTTTGATCATGATAGCTGTTTGTAATAATGGCACAAATGTAATGGGACTTTAGGCAGCTATATGACAAGGCTCATTAACCCTGTACCATACAAATTTTAACATACTACTAACTGGGGTTGGGGATTTAACTGTATGATACAAGAATTTAAAGAAAAAACAGTCTGGCACAGCTGATAAAGACTGCCAGATCACAAGCTTTCCAGATATCCTAACTATTTCTGAAGTATCAGATCTTATATAGGGTGACAAAGTTCAACGCATTCTACTCTCACTTCAATGGCAGACTTCTTTCCTCCTCCAAAAAATTGTCATTAATATTTTTTCCTAATAAATAATACCTGTCTCTAAGTCTGAAGTTTAGATTGAAATTATATTTTAGAATAAGACTGAACAAACAAGTGAAACCACCACATTCAGTTTTGACACATGTATAGTTTTATTCAGGAATTGTTCAAATCCCTAAGGTCTATTATGCTAAATGGTTATTTATGATGTCTTCAAATGTCAGGAGTAATCAGACTACTCAGATACTAATGTCTGAAGGTGCTGTCTATCAGATTTAAGAGACTACAGAAGGAAACAAACAAAAGATCATAGCCTCAGTTTCAGTTTCTTTTGAAGTTTATCATGCTTTCAATTATTTTTGGCTCCCACAGATTTCATTTTGGGGAACAAGAGGAAAAAGAGTAATAACCAGACTGTAATTAAAATGCTGGGAGCACAAAAAATAACAGTAAAATAAAAGGACAAAAACTTCCCCTTATGAAAAGTTTCATACTGTCAGAGGTGGTCTTCAAAGTCTTCAAGCCTGAATTCAGGAAAACAGATCTACAAAAGAGACTTACAAACCTATTGTCATTTGGTTTCAAATGACTGAAATCACAGGGAACATATCCTTTGGTCAGCTCAGAGGGAGAGACAAAGGAATGAAAACAAACACAATTATTCAGAGTAGGAACAGAGAAGAAGTACCGTCATTGCACAAGGCCCTTGTGGAACTGCCAGTGAAATGCTCTCTACAGTTCTGAGTACACAAGGAGTTCAAGCTGGGACAGGAGTAGGGAGGGAAAGCCACCACAGGCAACCTAATTTACAAGAGGTGGTTTCATCCCTACCTAAATGGATGGAACCTGCAGACGAGTTAATAAGCCCTGCTGAGATTTTTCTCTTTCCCTTCAGAAACATTTATGGTATTGCAATACAAATGTAAAATGTTAACAGTATGAAGTAACAAGACTTTTTTTAGATAGCTATTTTTTAAAAAATAAAACTTCCTCTGCATGTTATTTCTTGCATTTTAACTGAATTTTCTCATATGTAAGGTAAATTCCTATTCCATTACTGAGGCTTTATTACACAGAAAACGACTCTAGTGAGTGTTGTAGCAGAGCATTCTCTTCAGCACAATTACACATAGAGTGCCTCCTGGGTTTTTTAGTGGAAACAGCAACACATTGAGAATACTGACTAGAGGAAAACCTCCACATGATGGTAGCAACTTGACCATTAGATGTATTTTAAAGGGCCCCTCCAACAATGTACATTGAGCAAAAATAGTATTGAACAGTATAGCCTTTTCCTGAGACAATGTTGAGAAACAGGCTGTTAAAATTAATTAAACCAAGTTTACATAGTGAACTGCATTTTAAACTTTTTAAAAAAAGTAAAAACACACGTGCAGAAAGCAGAAGAGGCTTTTCAGTAGGTCCGAGAGTTCAGAACACAGCTGACCCCATGGTTCAGAAAGGTTGGAGAACCACTTCTGAGCAGTAAGATGGGCCTACAGTGAAAAGGAAGGCTATACACATTGCAACACAACATTTTACTACAAATTCAAAAATGATGTCATTTTACTGAGGAAAAAAGCCTCATATTCCAAAACATAGAAGATATGCACCCTGACTGTTCAAAACTGAATGTTATCAGGGTTAAGAGAGAAGAATAAGCATTTGATTATGTAGAAGAAAACAGTAATAAGCATATCCAATGGATCACCATTTTATTAAATATTAAATTCCATTTTCTTATGGCACACAATGTCATACATTTTAGAAGAGAATGGTAACGATTCACTTAATTCCAATCCAAAATTTTACTATGGAAAATATCATTATTTTACTGGAAAAGAGTGAAGACACTTTAAGAGAAGATATCTGCTAGGAATTCAAGTGGTACTAGACAGAAAACTGCCAATTCAAAATGTTGATAAAACAAGCTTCAGCATGTAAGACATTTCAGGTGTCTGTGTTTTCTGATGATAAAAAGGACCTAATGGCACTATGCCCTCACTCTTTTTGCACAACTTTTACCAGAGGCTGATCTACAGCCTCATTGCTCCAGGTTCCTGAGACCTATTATATCCATTTACTCTCATGCCAACATTATTCCTTAGCTGAAAACAAGATTGTCAAGCACAGCTCCTCCTCTCCACACCATGTATTTTTTCAGAACAAGTATTTTCTCTCCAGCTATTTATGTTGGTACACTCTTTAAGGCATGAAGAACATTATAGTTCACCTCTCAGCTTTCATTAATTGGTAGAAAATGCATCCACAAAATCATTTGCTGTGATTCAGCATTGAAACACACCTGTATCTCTGGATGCTCAGAAATTAACACTTCTTCCTTCCCAATAACAGTAAGTTAAATCAAATAGAATCTATGCAAAGAGATAGAGGGAAAACCCCACATCAAGGTGAAAAACTCAAATATGACTAGCTAAGAGAACCACCCCCCAAATACCCTGCCCTTCACTCTTATGTTGTACATGACTAGAGAAGTACCCAGGACTCCTTCCTACTTTTTAACCCAGTTTTCACCCACCTCAGAATTTGTCCTCCATACTCCGAGAGCGTGCTTTGGGGAACTTATTATAATTGGAGGCTGTACAGTTTTCAGGAATTTTACTACCATGCTGAAGAGAATAGGTCAAAAGAAAGCTCTGCCCAGGAGTTCTTAACCCAGATGGCCATTCAGGGTGGCTCACATACGCACAAGTCTCTGTCATGATCTTTCTGTTGGCCACCTCTCTGGCTGTTTGTTCTGGTTCAAACATTGTATCAGTTTATTTTATTTTTTTTTCCCCTAACGTAAAAATAAGTCAATTGTAACCAAAAAAGACAGGCCTGTAAGGGAGGCCTACTCTATTATGTGTGGTGAGAAACTATTAATTGTTTGCTTTAGATAGAAAACTAACAATTTTCAGAATAATGAACAATGCTTGAGCAGGTGCTACACATATGATAAAAAGGAAGCATATCTAGTTGCCAGACACATCAAAGCCTTTGTGTATGCTCTTTGCAAGGACACTAATTGCCTCTGGCACCATCCTTATCCTCCTAAAATATTTGGTGAACATTTGATCAACAATTAGCACCTTGGGATGATTCAATACCATGAAAGGACAAAGTGAGGAGAGGTATTCTGCTGCCCATGACCACCAGAGACCACTGAAGACCCCCATGCATGCGTACAAGTGAACTGCTGATGCAGCAGGATGGAAGCACGTGACTAGATTAGAATAAGAAGATACAATAGTAATTACATAATTAGATAGGCAGAACTTTGCATATCCATGTGTATAAGTTATACACAAAAGCGTTTCATGGTGTGCTAGATTTGTGGAGTGCCACCTAGCACCTGCTGCTGAATAAAGCAATCCCTCTCTCTAAATCGAAAATGGTTTCAAGAATTTTACTTTTCAGGTAACACAGTGACATCTAGCAACGTGCACTGCGTCTCATTGGTGTTTTTATTTTGACCGTATGTTGGTCATTTACTTTTGCTCACATCTTAGTCCACCTTAACAACTTAGAGGCTTTTATTGTATAGCAAAAGGAGACCCCAAACAAACCAAAACCAACAAAAAACCTCCCCCCTCCAATCAAAACAAACAAACAAAACCCACCACCTATTTTAGAATTGCTTGGGAGTTTTGTACTGAGTTTTTTCCTGTTCATTGAGGGTTTGATCCTCAGAAGTGCCTTCTGCTTCTTGAAGTCCATCTCATTCTAAGGATGGTAAACCTTCCATATCTTTTCATGGAAACACAATTTTTGTATTAAGGAATGAGAAATCTCCTCTTTCCAAAAGGGGAAGTTTTCTTTGACACAAGCAAAGACAAACACCCAGGCATGTGACTTCCTCTGTTTTGGAGCTATTTTCTTTCTGGAAGAATCTGGTACTCCGTATCTCTATAGTAGAGGAAATTTGCAAAATGTGTCCCTTGAGAGGCCTTAAGACTGGTATACAGACAATCAAACAACAAATCATACTCATCTACACAGAGCCACTGCATCAATTAAACTAATTCATGCCCCATATTTTCACAGAATTTATTTTCATTCTTATTACTTCCACCACCTCTACTTTGAGAAGCTTAGTTTAATTTAATAAAGGCTACTGTTTTTCTTTTTCCCCTGAAAATGCAAAGTCTAGGAGAGACACCAAAGAGAAAGCTAAAGTATCTGCTCTAAGTGGGGACTTGCCACCACAGTTATAGACTATCAAATAGAAAGAAATTCAGAAACAGATATTAACTCAGGAAGATCTTTCTCTACTCCTTTTTATTTTTTCCTACCCCAAAAGCTAGGTTTTTCCCCACAATGAAAAACAACAGAAAGTAAAAACAAGCAAACAAAACATACCCACAAGCTAAATCTATATTGCCCATTAATTTAATTCAAACTTCAAAATCTTGTAGCCTACAATAAAGTGATACAGTTTAAACAAAATTAGATTGGTGTCTAAACACTGAATCATTTATGAGCACATTACATAAATGTATTTACATTTTGTGCTACATTTTTTGCGTTTGGCCTAAAATGCAGCACTGGAGTTTGACACTTTAAATTATCCTTTCTTGAAATCAAGGCCTTTGTCTAATTAAAGTTACTTTTATATTAAATGAAAATTAACTCTGCAACCTTTTCAACTAATTCCTAGATATAACTTCAGTTTTTCTGATTTTTATTGCTTTATTTTGAAATACATGGTAAAAATATTTGTCAAACAATAATATTTAAACTTTGTACCTATTTTTTCAGCACGAAAACTTTTGATTAAGTACCTTCAGGTAGTTCTGAATAAAACATATTCATTTTAATTTACAGAATGATATCTATATAAATACATGGATAGGGATATGAATAAAATATGATAGTAGCTATCCACTTGTCACTTGTGGCTGAGATCATATGGATTGAAAATGGAGTTGAAATTTCTTGTAATTCAGGTTCTTGGAAAATTATGCCTGGTTTGCACAGTAGGATTACTGTAGCTCTTCTAAATTTTCATTTAATATATGTTTTTTGATAAAGGAATATCTTAAGTACAAAGCAGAAGTAAATGTAACTGTACACAGAACATTGTCTTCTTGGGTTTCCAGACAAGTGAACAGATAATTCAGACACAAAAATAAGATCTTTTTTGCAACTTGCCATAAATTTCAGTTATTAAGTTTCAAGTACTTATGAACATTAAAGAAATAGTAATTAATAATTATTTTAAAAATTATTATTAATAATCAATAATAATTATTAAATATTAATAATTATTAATATTAATTAACAATATGTAGCCCACTGGTATCAACTGGATGTATACTAGCAATGTAATTGACAGTTGTGCTGTAACATCAACATGAGCTATTTTATAGCTATTTTAATGAAAAGAAAGAAGTGGGAATGAGAGCCACATAGACAAAACATAGGCAGAGTTCAAGTAGACAGAGACAAAGATCATAAACAGCAATTGTCCTAAGAGCCTGGAAGAGATTCCTGAGCTAGTGAGAGCTCTGAGATGTTCAGGTGTTCAGAATTTCTTATATAGCAAACTCCCCAAAAGGATGGCGACTTCTAAGTTCTGAAAGCAGTTTTATTAGGCTATAAACCAAGATGATAAACTTCAGCAAAGAAAATTCAAAGTGACTTGGGCAAGCATAACATAGATAAAACGGTTCATACCCAACTCACCCAGTGCCTCACATGTCTTCACAAGTGAATCTTGGTTTGAGTCAGTCAGTAACTTTCTGAGATGCAGCAAACTCTGCACAGCTTAGAAAAGCAGCTTACAGAAGCCCTTTTTTCTCCATTAAAACTGTCCTTGCTCTGCTCCTTTCAGCAGCCTTGCAGTTTGAACTGCTGAAACCCTTTCCTCTAGCTCTTCCCAACAGCTCCTGCAGCTTCTTCTATATTTGAGCAGGATCAGTAGTCACTGAAGGCAAAGAATAATCTCCCTTTAAAATGGCTTTACCTGACCCAGTCTCTAAGGAATTAACATAACCTAATAATGTATAAAGAGCAAGAGTCCAAGGACCATCTCTCCTGATGGCACCTTCCTACTAGGTTGCACTATTTATAGCAGAAAGGCATCAAGAAGTAACAAATGAGATAACAAATTATGGTTTGATACTACCATTAACCAATATCTACATTTTCCATGAACACCAAAGGAATTTCATCAACACTAAAGGGTGGCACACGTTTCCGTGTGTAATCCCACCTACGAATGAAATCAATCTGCAACTCCTCCATACATTTCAAACACTCTTGTCAGGTCAGAAATCATGGGTGGTCTATTTAAAATTGCTTTTCATCACCCAAAATACCTTCATGAACTGCTATATGCCCCACTGACATCAGGATCATTTGTGGAGTGTCCCTCACATGGCCTCCTTGTCTCCAAGACTCTGAAGAAAAAGACTGGACTTTGTGTGATGTAAATCAACCTGCAGTCAGCGCCTCAGGAATGCCATGCAAATCCAGACAGGCAATTTCCCGTTGCAATCTCTCTGGTCCATTCTGCCACATTCCCAGCAGTCTAAACATGTTTACATCATATCAAAGACAGTAAATAAAAGTAGAAAATCAGTAATTTCCATGTGCAGTAGAAGCAGCCTGAAACTGATAAAAAAATAGTCACCATTTTAGTTGCCAAATATGCAGATTTTCTGGAGGTAATCATGTACTTACTTAACATGAAAATCCAGGACAGGCAAGTGTCTCACTGCCTTTCCAGATCTGGCCTTCTATATGTTCCCTGATGACATCCCATCACAGGAGCTCCAGATCTGATAAGGGTTCCTAAGAAATTAGAGGAATGGGTCACATTACAAGGTCACGGTCTGCAACACAAACACTGCAGTGAATGCTGATATTTCCCTCCTGAGAACAACTGACTCCTTGACTTCCTCACTAATGGGCACTTACAATGCTTTAAAGAGACATAGGAGTTAACATTTGCCCACATGCAGACAATTCTTTCTAATGTATTTCCTCTGTCTGCTTGGTCAGCTCTGAGCAGAGGCAGCTGCATGGAAACACCTGACACCTTTTCTGTCGCTGGAGGCAGAGGGAAATGTGGTACAAACACATTAGTTATACAAGCTCCTTCCTATCATCATTTTGACCTAGATTCAGCAGAGGACTGTGGCTTAACTTTAAGCCTATAAGAAGTCCTACCACATTCAAAACAGGGCAAATTTCACAGCTAAAATAGTGGTATCTTAGATGTTTTACTGCAGCAGGCAACTGCGAGCATCCTTCCCTGCTGTGTTTTTGATTACAGTCAAAACTACTCACCAACAGTTACAATATCCAAGAACGAGATTTCCTACTTATCACAGACACATTTGGTTAGCTACAGCTCTTAACCTTTCTAAAACTAAATCACCAGACAATTGATTGATTTATCACTGTTGTCTGGGAAGAAACTTAATTGCTGCAAAGTGGAGAAGATGTCAATAGCATTACCTTGGGTTAGACAGTGGCTTGGCATGGGATGTAAGTGGACACATAAATTAATTCATGTGCTTACAGGTAAAACACAAAAGTATTTCATGGTAAAATTGTAAAACTGACTAGTAAATTTGTGCAAGGATGGGATGCCTCAGGGCATGGAGAAGTCCTGAGTTTAATCCACCTCCAATTTCTTCTTGCCCCATCTTCCTCTTAATTTGATTCTGTTATTTCTTTTGGGAAAATAATCCCTCATAGAAAATGAAATAATGTTATTCTTAATTATTCTGCCTGTAAAATATTTTCTTTTTGTTGGCTATCCCTCTACATTAGGAAACTCTTCCAGAGCTCTGGCTACAGCACTATCTCTCTGATGTCCTACAGGACCCAGGTGCCCTGCTGTGCAGCCTGCAGCTCCCTCTCCAACAAGGAAACCTCAGCCTCTTGGCTAACTCAACAGATGCCCTTTCCCTCTTCAGCTTTTTCTCCATTTCTCCTTTCGTCTTGGTATTTAAATGCTGTAGTTCTCCCCTAATCCCTTGTATTGAGTGCTGGTGCCCAAGCACTGGGAAGAGAGTGTTGCCCTGTGCCAGGCACAGCTGGTTCCAGCTGGCTCATCCGAGAGCATAGCTGAGCCCCTCAGCCATGGTTGAGGTACCTCTGAGAACATGTATTTAAGAAAGGGTAAATTATGCTGCATAGTAGTTGAGAGAGAGGAGAAACAACCCTGCAGATACTAAGGTGAGAGAACAGGGAGGGAGAGAGGGTGCTCCAGGTGGCAAAGACTCCCTTGAGAGCCCTAGAGAAGACCATGGTGAAGCCAATACCCACACTGGGGATGACCCCCCCACTGGAGCAGGTGGACATACCCTGAAGGAAGCTGCAGTCTGTGGGAAGGTTCTCATATGGGAGCAGGGGAACAGCATGAGGACGAAGAAGCAGCAGAATGAAGCTGTTATGGACTGACCACAATCCTCATTCCCCACCCCCTTCTGTTGCTGCTGGAGCTGGGGAGAAGGGAGGTGTGAGAAGTCAGGAGTGAAGCTGAGCCTGGGAAGAAAGGAGGAATGGGAGGAAGATGTTTTTTTCTTTGTTTCTCATTGTCATGTTCTAATGTTAATTGGTGATAAATTAAATTAATCTTCCCCAAGGTGAGTCTGTTTTACCCATGATAATAATCAGTAAACAATCTCCCTACCTTTATGTCAATTCACAGAATCACAGAATTCTGATTCACAATTCATGAGCTTTTCCATCCTATTTTCTATTTGTCCTGTTGAGTGGGTGGAGTGAGAGAGCAGCTAGGTGGCCATCTGGTAGCTAGCCAAGGTCAACCCACCATATCCCCACCCTCCAAAAAACAGAATCCAACCAACAAGGTAGGACCACCACAGTATTTTTCACTCTGCTTGAATAGTACATATTCTTTCAGCCCAGACTGCGTCTATGTAAACATAAACCAAATGAAAATCTAAATTCTTGGAGTACAGACTGTCTTAATACTCTATAACTGTAGAACTCTAAGTGATTACTATCACTTTAAAATGCTCATAATTCATAAGTTGTTCATTCAGTATAACTACCTGTAAACCTGACTTCCTTTCTCTGTGTTTCCTACTGATGGCTTCTTTGGAGGCTCAGAGAATCACTATGGCTATTTATAATGGGAAAGCTGCAGTAGCGGAGAGGAAAGAGCAAGGGAAGATCATTATCAAGTGCATTGCTCTGTAACAAGGAAACCTCCTGTGTCATCAGTCTTTTACATTTCACTCATGAAGAGGGCAGCACATGTAAAGATGACCAAACTCTCTACACATACCACAGTTAAAATGCTACACTGGGAGTTTGTTGCCTGCCTTGCAAGGATACCACTCCTAACACATCCCTGCGTCCTCACACCTTGTTACTCACCCGTTTGCCTACAGGTTTCTCAGCTGTGGAACATCATATGTTTTAAAATAGCTCTTGCCAGGCATTCAAACCATACACTTGATCCTGCCCCTGCAATTGAGTCCAGAGGCATTTGCCACACTGCCCTTGATCGCAGGCCTGTCTGCTGTATATTTTGGCTCACGTGGCTTTATGCTCATGAGAAGTGTCACCCAGAGGCTTTTGGTGGTCTGTATAATGCCCAGCACAATCTTCTGAACGTGTTCAAGCAGCAAATAATGTAGCGTTTATCTGACAGGGTTCTTTCAGAGATCCTGCTAATGAAAGTAATTGGCACCCTCTGGTGGTGTGTGACTCCTACTGCTTCAGACCTCTCTCCCCAAATGACATACACAGTGCCAAAAGTACGGTATCAGTTTCTGACATGATGACAAAATCACTTCTAAGCCCTGGGAAAAATGCCAGAGATGCTACAATCTGAAAGAAGGCTTTACTACATTAAACTGCTAAGATTTCAACCCACTATGCTCTTCAGAGGCAAAAGCAGTTGGGAAAAAAAAACAACAAACCACAACAATACCACCAAAAAACATGTCTAAATTTTTACCTTTTCTTTGTATTTAAGATGCTGAAAGTTTTCAAAACCACCATAGGCAATTAAGATGAAGTCAAGCAGGAAGACTGCAGAACTATGAAATTTGCATTGCAGTTGCTTTCTTACCCACGTGTCTCTTTCTATAGGAAATGTTATGGTAGAATTAAGATCTGGGTTTAACTTTTTTTTTTTTTTTTAAGCTTTACAATAGCAAAGCATAATTTCAGTGACAGAGCTAATCTAATTCAAATTTCAGATTGGTTTGACTGACATACAGGAACAAGGAAGTTGGCTTTACTGGTGTCTAACAACTCATGCAGAAGATTATGTAAGCGCCCCCAAAGCATTTGTTCATAGAAAGGGCAACACACAGAACCATACACATCACATGTCATGTTAAGAAGGGCAAAAAGGCAAATCTTATCAGACCTGGGGCTGCATGTGCCCTCATTCTTTTCTTTTTGTCAATGGAGCGTTATTGCTGACAATATTGAGAATGTCATGGCCATTACTCTGACAGCACATGAGCTAGTGGGATAGACATGACTGATTTTGCAAAATCATGTCGTTTACAGACAGCACTTCACATTTGTAAAGTACAGGTGGGAGCTGCAGTTTATTCAACGTTGCCTCAACAACCATCTCAGCTGTCTAGTAATAACTGCAGTGATATATTGAGCAGTTTGCTAAAAGATAATTTCCCTGTATACTAGACAACTTAGAGGCCATGTTCAATGGAAAGAATTTTCTTAATTACCTTTTACTCATGAAAAAAAGTATTTTCCCTAGTACCAACCCCTTTTTGTCACTGTTTTCATAGAAATGCATTAGATCATGTTTTGCCTTTCCTCTTAAGAAAGGGAGCAACTGGAAACGTCCTGTGGCAGGAAGGTCCACTACGTTTTGTAGCCCGTTTGCTTATTTCATAAGTAGACTGGTATTTAATGCTCTCTTAAGTTCATCCAATTCAGCAATATATTGTAACATATTTATAAAAGAAATTAATGATTCATAGAAAAATACTCTTCTTCAAAACTTTTCCCTATGGACAGTATTTTGTGAGACTTATATCTGAAAATAAACTATATATAAGCATCATTTACCACCTTTTCAGGCCAGGGGAATTCCTCAGTTTCTTCTTCTTTCTCTCTTCCAGTGGCGACACCCATTCAGACACAAAATTGGCTGAAATTGGAAGTTCCAACAAAGGAGCAGCTACAAGGCTGCACAGAACCACTAGTCCTGGTGGAGTCTGATGAGATGACAGCACTACTTCCATATGAATCAGATGCATTCAATAAATGTTTCATGAAGAATTTTTAATGGTGGGTAAGAAAGAATTTTATCTTCTTTACTTCAGGGTAGAGTATGAATATCCTCATTTTCACTAAACACTCTCTGTTATCAGCTAAGCTCTCCAAATTTTATTTACAAAGATTATGTCATCTCCCCTGGTGGTTAGAAGCATAGGATTTAAGGCTGAGACAGGTTTAATCTTGTTGCCTTCCAACTCAGGACGAGGAGGAACTGCAAAACAGCATATTTATATATCAAGGTAATAATTCAGCTATTGATTGCAACAGTTTAAGGAAGGTCACACTTCCACCACAATTGGAAAAAACCTAATTCAAATTAAAACTAATTCTAAAAACCTAATTGATCTTCATTTAAATTTCTATTATATAAATTCATCTCTGGCAGCATAAAATACTGTTGCAATATTAATTTTATATTTACACCAATGTTCTTTAGTCTGGGGAACTTTCACATGTTCTGCACTGCTGTGTGCTACAGAAGTGGTCTGAAATTGTCTCATAAAATTAGTTTTCAGGTCTCTTTTTGCAGGATGTGGTCTTTAGAGTCAATTAAGTTGAAGGGGAGAATTCTGGAAATGTCAGCTAAGACTTTCAACATAGGCAATATTGTTTGCTAATGTAATCTTTCCCCCTCTCCTCCCCCCAAATATGCATGTTTATTTTGCTTCATCTGGTAAGGAAAATTTAACACACTNTCTGTCTTTGCATAATGACCTTTTTGTCACACTTTAACTCTCTCTCCAACCTTCACCTCCTCTCCTCTCCTCTCCTCTCCTCTCCTCTCCCTTTTTTCCTTCCCTATCCTATCCTATCCTATCCTATCCTATCCTATCCTATCCTATTTTACATTTTCTTCATGGATGGATATGCTGTTTATGCTGAATGCCAATCTCAGCTGTAGTTATAGTTATTTAGAAATTAATCTTGGGTCCATCATGTCAGCTATTACCTACTGAATTCAGCTTTGAGCATACAAAAGTTAAGGACCAAAAATATAACAACCCACATATATAGGTTATACAAGAGAAAACACAAAATCTTCTTTAGACTCATGAAAATTGTAATCTTTTTTGCAGATCTATGAATAAAGTAATCTTTTATCCAGCTGACAGATCAAAATAATGCTAATAAAAATATTTGAACATAGGACATGTATGTCATGCATGACACTTATCACAGAATCATAGAATCATTAAGGTTGGAAGAGACATCAAGGACCATCTACTCCAACCGTCCCCCCACCACCTATTACCCACTAAACCATGTCCCTAAGTAACACATCCAACCTTTCTTTAAACACTCGCAGGGATAGTGACTCCACCACCTCCCTGGGCAACCCGTTCCAATGCCCAACCACCCTTTCCCAGAAGAAATTTCTCCTCATCTCCAACCTAAACCTCCCCTGGTGCAACTTGCAGCTGTTCCCTCTTGTCCTACCGCTAGTTATCTACGAGAAGAGGCCGACCCCCAGCTCACCACAACTTCCTTTCAGGCAGTTGTAGAGGGCAATAAGGTCTGCCCTGCGCCTCCTCTTCTCCAGACTAAACAAGCCCAGTTCCTTCAGCCGCTCCTCATAAGACTTGTGCTCCAGCCCCTTCACCAGTTTCGTTGCCCTTCTCTGGACACGCTCCAGGGCCTCGATGTCTTTCTTGTGGTGAGGGGCCCAAAACTGGACACAG
>VWZZ01007094.1:43589-80707 GCA_013399095.1 Psophia crepitans | reverse complement strand
CCCCCAGCTTGGTGTCGTCTGCAAACTTACTGAGGGTGCACTCAATTCCCTCATCCAAACCATCAACAAAGATGTTGAAGAGGATGAGCTCCAACACCAACCCCTGGGGAACACCAGTCTCAACTAGTCACCAGTTGGATTTCACTCCATTCACCACCACTCCCTGGGCCCGGCCATCCAGCCAGTTCTGAACCTAGCAAAGAATGTACCTGCCCAGGCCATGGGCCGCCAGCTTCTCCAGGAGAATGCTGTGGGAGACCATGTCAAAGGCTTTGCTGAAGTCTAGGTAGACTACATCAGCAGCCCATCCCTCATCCACCAGGTGGGTCACCTAGTCATAGAAGGAGATGAGTTTGGTCAGGCAGGACTTGCCTTTCACGAACCCATGCTGGCTGGGCCTGATCCCCCGGTTGTCACAGACATGGCACGTGATTGCCCTCAAGATGACTTGTCTCTCTCCCCTGTGGATCTTTGGAAGTGGGAATCATTTGCCATATTTGGGGTTTTGTGTGCATGCTTCCAAGGAACAGAGATGCAAAAGTCATCTCCGGGAAGACCTTTCAGGATTCACAGTCAGTTCACCAATTTTACCTTCCCCTCAAAACCTATCAAAAATTCTTGGTTTAACTTCAAGGCAAGACACAATAAGCCCAGTCTGGATCAATTTTCCCCCAAATGTTATATGTGGATCAGAGATTTTGGAGATTGTCAAGGCCAGATCTTAGACATGTGTTAAGTGTGCAACTAGAGATAAATGTTGGGTTCAGATGACAAGCCAATAAAGTAGGTCATGGCTAGGCCAGAAAGGGCTTTGTGTATTGTGAGGTTGATACTTACCAGGAAAAGTCTAAAATTAGGTCTCTGTTCATCAGAGATTACCAGAACAGATTTTGGTTCAGATTGCAGAAAGATATGTTTGCACGCTTTAAAAGTCATCCATTATAGTACTAATGCATATATCAGCAAAGATCTGCCTGCTTTATGTTGCTCTAGAACTGCTAATGACTCCTGGGTGTAATCAAAGCTAAGATTAGGGTTAGGAGCTTTGTTCAGGCTAGCAAAGAACTGTAAATTATAAACTGTGTCTAGGGTGGCTGGCTAGTTCAGAATTACTGCTACAAACAGCAAGGGCTGAAAAGCCAATGGTCCAATGGTGGTATATGGTGCTACCAAGAGTGGCCAACTTTGAATAGACTCCCACAGTTGTCACCTTTCTCAATTAGTTCTTATTCTACCAAGGATGGCTCAGTTGCTCACTGTCAGAGCCTGGTGAGCCACAGCTTTGACTGCTGCATTCAAAAGAAATAAAATAACTGTTTGGAAAATCTGGTTTTGTTTTATTTTGTTTTCTGGAATTGGCACTGGGTACAGCAAGACTATTTCAGAGATCTGATAATTTAGAGCTGTAGCCGTGTTTAGCGTGGGCGCTAGTATAAATTTAACACAAGCATCTGCAGGGCCAGACAGCTTTGTGTTGGTCTGGCAGGGACTGCAAGGCTGTGATTAAAGTTAAGGTTGAGGCTGGGATTAAGTCAATAGACATCTCTGGGCTCAGGTGGGTTTATTGCATGCAGGTTACTGAGTCTGAAACCAAGTAATTTTTAGGATGTGTGCAGGCAAGAGACCCTGTTCAAACTTTTATTTTAAACACTTGCTGCCTCTTGACACAAGTGTTTCTACACAATGACACTATAGGACTTGATGCTGGCTTGTATCAATTAGATCTAAAATTAAATTAGATCAAAATCTTGGCAAACTGGAGACTTGAAGCTCATTGTAAGGATGGGAAAAGCTCCTATTCAGACCAAGCACAGAGATTTAGACTGGAATAGATTTCTCTATTGATATGTATTTTCCAAGGAGACAGATGTACAAAGCACAAAACCCCACGAGTTTATTGCCTCTCTTGAATTATTTTTCACCAGTAAATTTCATTATAAAGAAAATGATCTTTAAAGGGCTATGACATTTTGAAATGGAAACATAGTCTTTATGTTAAGCTCCTCTGTATTTATAAATATATGTTGGGTGAAGAGCTTACTTTTCTCTATGTTACACAAAACTATTTTGTGAGGTTTCTATTTGCTGATACTCAAATTAAAAAGGAGGTTAAAAGGCACGTCCATGACACAGGGCGTTCATATGAAAACGTATTACAGGGATTAGTATGGATGAGAAAATCTATGAAAAGGTTAGAAATACCATTTTTGAACAGGAGTTGTTCAATGAGGATGAAAATCAGTTATTAATTTCCATATTGATACGTTGTGGGAGCAAGACCTTTTTGTCTTTTATTGCTGAGAGAGAAGAAAACTGAGTTGGGATCCTTTATTTTTCCTCAGACTTCCTTCTCTCTCTTTTTATGTGGCTAGAATAGAGTAGGAAAACATAGCCAGAGAACACTGAAAATTTTTTAAGTAGAATGTTGCCTATAGAAGGGTGATTAAAAAAAAATATTCTGAAGCCTTCTTTTGGAATGAACAATCTTTTAAACATTTCCTTAAATGAGTCACGAAAACTTCATTTTTTAAACCAGTCTAGCAACCATGAAGTTAGTAGTGTGCTACAGATATTAATCTAAAAGGAAAGAAATCAGAAGAGAATTACAGCGTAACGATTCAGTTTTGTGGATGTCTGTGAATATTTTGTAGCCAAGATTGGCACTTTCACTTCAGGCTGTATCATAACCTTACAATCCAGCCTAATTAAGAAATAGCCAGACATTCCCAGGGACAAAATGGTGACCAGAACAAAAGTTCTGGTTTTCACTTGCTGCTGGCATGAATACTTTGCAATAATCTGTTTGCTAATTTCTGACTCTTTGCTCTTGGTAATGCTTGAACATAGAGGAGACCTCACACTCACACTTGTTCCTTTGTTGATTAATAGAAGAAGCAGCAGCAGCCAACTATGTGTTTTTCTTGTGCACCCTAACTTCTGAAACACATTGCAGACTGTCCATGCACTTCTTTCTCTTATAATGTGAGAGTTCAGCATGTTTTATGCGAGTCTATGACTCCATGGGGTTTTTATAAAGATTGCAGACTGCTAGTCTTTGCTCATTTCTGTTCTTTCTTGCACCCAGGAACCATGTTGTTTCAACATTTCACCTCCACGTATCACTGTGATGTTGGTGAGCTGTCTGTTGATGCCAGCAGAGTAGCAGTTGCTTACTGAGGCAGCTATTCTAAATGCGCTGAGTTTCAGACACTGTCTGTATCTGGTTTTATAAGCAAATCTGATGTTCTTGTTCAAATTTGATCTTTGACAGCTAATGAACAGGTGGAATCTGATTTTCAGTTGTCACTTGATTTCCAATTTCACCACAGATTTAAGGAGAAGACAGAGAAAAGGGGTAGCACCTTTACAACTGTTTGCTTTTCTTTTTAAGAAAATCCTCAGAACACATTCATTTATATCTTCCTAACTGTTCAGACTTGTATCAAAAATCCTATTCAATGAAGTTGAAGTTTTGATAAAGCACTATATTTTGAATGGTCTTTTGAAATAAATAAAAATATATTTCTCTCACAGCTAACCAAGAAATTTTGCAGTGATATTTACACAGAAGACAAGAAAGAAATTTTAAAAATAGAATTATTTGGAGGTGAAAACTTTGAACCAAAGAAACGATCAGGTAACAGCTGTCACCAATGATTGTACAGGTGCATAAATTTGTACCCTTTCTGCATCCAGCTATGTTACATCCAGACTAGAATATCAAAACAAAAACTTCCTTTGGAGCACATCTCATGTAACCTCGAATTTCCTTGAAAGGAATGTTTTGTTCAGGATTAATGTTGAACAAGTTCCCTTTGTTTGCCATTAGGTGTCTCTGTTATCCTTTGTAAAACACCAAATGCTGTGTGATTTTTTTCAGTGTTTTCTGAATTGTGCTTAGAGTCATCTCTTTATCCCTCTCTCTTATGCTTTTATTTCGAAGGGAGAACTTGTATATTAGTTGTTTTAGAGATGATAGAACGCATGTCTCCCTACGTCTTCAAAGTTTACACAGAATAACTAACTAGGAATAAAGTTGCAGTATTGTATCACAACACAGAGAAAGGAGTTTCTTAATACTGGTTTGTCAGAGTAAAAATAAAATTAAAAGTATCAAGAAAAAAGCCTATGAAAAAGTATGTTTTCCAGCAATTTTCTATGTGTCTTCCCTATGTATACCTCTTTCTCAAGTGGAACAAAACAAGGAGATAAGACCTTACAGCAATGAGGTATCCGTTGCCTCTTAGATCTCTGTATGCCCCTCATTGCTTCTACACTGTCATTTAATTATCAGCTGGTCTTCCAACCAAAATGCACCACCTTTTTATTTTCTCTCTATTACAGCTTTCCGAAGTTTCCAAGTTTTTCTAAAATGCAAACCAATCAGGTAACTGTATGCCAGATGCCTCCATGCCACCATACTATCAGAGAAAAAGTGTTAGGAAAATAAATGAAAAACAGTGTGAGTTGTAAGGTGACATCTCTCAGCAACTGCTCTTACTTTACGTCAAGAAATTATCAAAAAGTTGCACAATCAAAACAGAAACAGGTAGCAATGAGAGACCTGAGTTTTTCATAATAATCTTTATTATCTGGGCAGCAAGGAAACTACGTCTGTCAGATTAGCCAGAGACACACGATCTGCCTAAGTATCAGAGACCTCCTAAGCAAACGCCAGCAGCCCACGGTACTTTCTAAAGCGTGACAGACAATGTGACAGCAATTCCAGCTGCAGGCTGATGTGGGCTCCATTAAGCTGACAGAAACACTTCAAGAATTTAGCTGGCTGGTCTAACGGAAGAGTTAGTCATATCCTGTTTTACATATTTTTATTTTGGGGCTCCATTTTTAGTAAAGCTAGTACAGATCTGGGGAATGAGCTAGAATCTGTGCCTGGCTGTATGACATGAACTAAATTGGTACCTAAATCCTCATTGCAAAGCCTTTTTCCTTTGTGGATTCTGGTACCATTAAAACCAACTGTGTGTTCACAAACCACACAAGCTTGCAAGCAGCTGGAAAACCCAATTTATGATTAGAAGAGATTATTTCATTCAAGAATCATTGAGAAACAATAAATGTGGAATCCACAAAGTATATTTTATGCAAAACACTTTTCAGAGCAGAAACACCTTTTAATGTCAACTGAGTGCATGCTTTACGTTGAAGAAAAAACAGCTTAGTGTACCATCTGTTACTTTTAATAGCAAATGAACAACATGAGTTGTAGTTAATACTGTTGATGTAAAATATAAAAGGAGTGTTATAAAACTGCTCACTGACAGATATAAACATGTTTTGAAATGTGAATGAGCTCAAGCAATTCAATATGCAACTTTTACCAGCCAGCTGTTCTCAAAAGATAAGGCAACACCAGAGTTTTAACAACCCCTGTGCCAGGCAAATACAAGCTCACTTCACTGGCCCACAAAATGATGGGAGAGGCATTTCCTATTTAAAGCACACATCAGGTGACAGATTCATTCCATTAAAAACCTCCAATCTTAGGGGAAATAATTATGTCGTGTACAGAGTTGTCACATTCTCAAAACCTGACAGGTGGATGAAAATGTCAACATGAGTCTATATATATCTATATCTTTAGAAGAGGTTCTTGTGAGAAATTAAAGATTTTTTCCACAGAGTGTCCAGAAAAATCCAAATATTACTTATTCAATTTTTTGCTTGACATATGATGCTGCAATGAGATTAGTTATAACATAGGTCTTGGTCCTGTAAATGCTCATGTACTGAGACGTGGCACACGGATAACAGCCTAGCCAATCTATATTACAGCTCCCTTTGACAAGCTCAATATTGAATTACAAAGGAGTGGATCTGTATTGCTTCTTCCTCATTATAAAATTTAACATTATACATCCTCTGTATAAAATGTATTTTCAAATCTTTGGATGATCAAAAATATGGTTTAGGAGGTTTGTTTAGCCTATTGTAATTAACAGTTGTAATTAACATCCTTGGTAGTTCTGCCAATAATAAAATTGTTTCTTTTCAGATGGCAAGGGCTAAGTTACAATCCTCTAGTGGAAGGCAAATAATAAAATGAGTTTTAATAACATAGCTCAGTATCGCATGTTACAGTTCCATATCCATGGACCATAGTTCATATCCATAGTCATGGAGACAATAGCTTCAAATGACTAATTATAGGGAGTTATATTGATGTACATATATCTCATCATAATTTCTGCCATCAGTAATGACAGTGACCATACTCTAATAACTCCTGCAGTTTTTGATTACTGTAGTATGACCACACCATATCAAAAGGAAAACAAATAACCAACCTTAAAGGAAACCAACCTGTCCAGAATTCTATTAATATTACCTGGATTCCATGTTTGTTTAAATTCAGGTATGTGGATTCCTTTCAGGAACTGCTGCTTTAGATAATAAAAAATTTTCTCATGACGTTTCAGATCTAAGGCCCTTTCTTTATCAGATAACTGTGGATCATTTTTAAATTCCAGTTTTACAGAGATAAAATTTATTGACTGCAAGTGAATTAGGAGTAGTGATTTTTGTGTGTTCATTGTGTTCAACAAGTTTTAAAAGATCATACTGAAAGGACTTTCTGTAAATTCACAGTTAGCAGATATCTACAAGGCTTTCTTGGTCTTCTTTCCAGACCACAGTGCCATACCTAGACATATATCTCACTAAAGCAATAGCTATGACAAAGGCAACAGAAAAATTCTGTAAATGAACTAGCTTAAATATCTATGCACACAAATATATATGAAGTTCTGCTGGGAAGTAACTGCTTAAAGCAAGTGAAATTATCTTTCAGCTTTGAAAGAGACTTTGGATTTAGCTAACAATGCTATAAAGTAAAAAGATTTATTATTTTAGTTATATAAGACAGTAGCAGTGGCTTTTGATGCAAAACAAGTCCAGAAGTAAATGGTACTTGAAAGAATAAATGGATTAGCCTTTGGTCTGCTTGTTGGTTAATTTACACTCCAGTCATATCCTTTTATACTTCATATAGAAACACAGTACTTTATTTATTATAGAAAAAATGTAATATTATTCCACTGGTTAGCAGAAATTGCCAAAATTTAGAAAGGATTGACAGATGAATAGGAAAAAATTGTAATGAAAAAAAAAAGGTTTGGGTATACTAACATAATACAAATGAAATTGATAGATTCGGCTGATAACACCGCTCTACTAACTTGATTTAAAATAACCAAATACTTGTAGTAGATAAATTTTTCTTTTTTTTTTTTTGTTTAACGTACCAGACTGCTTGGGGTTAAAGAATCAAAGAATCGCAGACATTTCATTAGCAAAGAAATGTAGAAGAATTGCGTACATACCAGGCAAATATGTGGTTTTTTTAAAATATCTAATTTATAGAGAGCAGACATGGCATAAAACTTGCCATTTAGCAAATTTTTGAAAATGCTTTGCAATGCATGAAAGGGGCAGAAGAAAAGGGTGGTAATGGCCCTGTAGATCCAAGCTTGCTGCTCAAACAGGTATAGGACAAGAGCCAGGAGCTACTGCTGCTGTTGTCAACTCCAGCAGCAACTAATTGCCACAGTCCTGGTACTTCTCTCTTCTTAACAAGGCAGTTGCTTTGCTGTACAGTGCTGTGACTCAGACGTCAGGGTCACAGCCCCAGTCATCTTGCTTCACTGCAGTCTTGTACCGAGAACATATTGTTTCCCTCCTTGACTGTATTTCATGTCATCCATAGGTCTTCTCTGTTTGGGAAATAGGTTTCTCTGTTTATCCCAGTTTGCCCAAACTATCACAAAATTTGTTCCTTCTCATTCTTCAAGTATAATACTCTTGCCCAGCTGGCAGTCAAACTCTCAACTTTTTGTTTTTAAGGTATTTACTGGACCCTTCTGTGTACACTAACTAAAACATAACCCTAGCCAAAGCCTTATTCAAACACTTTAAATTTAGTCCAGTTTGAGAATTTTTGTAGTGGTTGTGCCACTTCTTCCATAGTCATATTCAGGACTACTGAGTGTACTGGATTTCCTTGATTTACTTAAATATCAATGTCCAAGTAGTGCCAAAAATGCATTTTTTTACTGTTTTTAAACTGCAAACCAAACAGTTCCCTACCCAATTAGTTTATGAAGATTTTCAGATTCTTATGTTTTGTGCTGTGGATCGAAGGCAAAATATTACTATAACCTGTCTTACAGATCCATAAATCTCCACCTATTACAGTCACATTATTTCAAAAATATTTAGCTTCTCAAAAATGTTTGGTATCTATTGGTTCTGTTTCATCACAATCTAAACTAATACTCTGCCATAATTTTTTTCTGTGTGAGAGAGAAATCTATATAAAGGTATTAAAAATAGGATTTTGTAGACCATAATGAGGAAGATATGAGCATTAGCTTTCATTTTGTGTCATTAATAAAGACAGACATTAATTAAAGCTGAAATAACAACCATTCTGTTCTATAATTTGTGATTTCTTTTAACCTTCAAAGACAAAATTACTTTTTATACTCCTTGTCTTAAGGTAATTATTATTAAGCTAATAATCCTATGGAAGTTCTGTTAAAATTTATTGCATTGCTGTTCCCGACCAATTAACTCTCAAAACTCTCCAAAATTTATAAATATTAAACTAATGGTTCAGGTAGTGTGTAATAAACTAATCATCTGGGGGAAAACAATCAAAACAAAGCAAAACACAAACAAACACACTCCTCCCAAATGGTAATTTTCTATTCTTGTCTATGCAATTCAGGCTTAAGTAGTTCAAGACTTAGTTTTGATAATTATTTTTCAGGAGAAGTTTGAGGGCTATTTTCCAGATATGCTTTACAGCTTTCAAAATTTGACGTGCTTATGCCTAATTGGGGCGTTGTCTTAGGACTCTGTTGAATTCAGATAACTCCTATTTGATCTGACATGTCCATTAAAAGTAACCTAGGAGAAAATAGTATGTGTTATATGGCCAAAAAATATACAGGGAGATGTTCCTCTACAAATTTTCAGATAATATCTCCATTGCCCTCAGCAGGAAGCAAGCCTAATGTGTGGGAAGGATTGTTTCATTCTGGTTCTTTTTCAGCAGAACAGTCCCAGTGAATGCTCTTTTTTATCTGCACTTTCCCAAAAGATGAGCTGCTCTGCTCCTCTGAATGCCTCCTAAGCACCCAACTGTGCCAAGGGTGCATGCAGATGAAAGGCATACGCTAAGCTTGCCTTGCTGGACAGAGATACTTTCCTGATGTGGGACCTGGATCTAGGATTCTGCAATTCTCTTCCTTTTCTCTATTTGCTCACCATAACATATTTAGTACCTACCTGGATGTCTTCTCCTTTCCCTGGGCAGGGGGCTTTGCAGTAGTGGTAGCACCAGAAACTACCCGTAGCCTTTACAGATCCTGTTATTTATTCAAGTCAGGATAAATTTCAAATATTTCGTACCACAGCACCTCTACAGAAATATATCTTCCTAAAGGCAGCCATCACAATACTGATTTGAAAAATAATTTTTAATTAGAACCAAGTGAGTCAGGTTAACATATTGGGTAAACAATATTTTTATTGTTTACTATTAATCTTAGGTCTGTTCACTTCCCAGACAGCAGGGAGGGATCATGCTTGCCTTTATATTCCTTCCAGCATATGCATGCTCAGTTTAACTGAAAGACACCAGCGGAGTTTTCCCCTTGATGGTTCCTGTTTATACAGATGGCTTAAAAAATGCTAGTGGAAGAGAAAACAGCCTGCACTATAGGAAGTACCTCATGCAGGAGTGTCGTGGTTTAACCCAGCAGGCAGCTAAAACAACCACACAGCCATTAATTAATTCATTCATTCATTCCCTGTACCACACACTGGGATGGGGTGAGAAAAGAAAAGAAAAAAAAAAGAAAAGGCAAAACTTCTGGATTCAGATAAATATATCACAGGACAGAAAAGGAAGATATTAGTATTGATATTAATATTAATAAATAAATATACAAAACATGTGATGCACAGCACAGTGGCTTTCCATTTGAAACTAATACTCAGCTAGTTCTCAAGCCAAACTGTGTCCTGGCCCACTCCCCAGTTATATACTAAGCATGACATCATATGGTATGGAATATTCCTTAGGCCAGTTTGGGTCAACTGTTCTGACTGTGTCCCCTTCCGACTTCTTGGCCTTTGACAGGTTAGAATGAGAATCTGAAAAGTCCTTGACTGCTTGTCAACAACTAAAACATCAGTGTGTTATCAACATTATTCTCATCCTTGATCCAAAACACAGCACTATGCCGGCTGCTAGGAAGAAAGTTAACTCTATCCTTGCTGAATTCAGGACAAGGAGACAAGAATTAACAAGGAGAAAACTATTTTCACCCTTCTCTCCTTCTCACCTTGAAAACTTGAGCACAATGTGGCTGTGTGTCCTGAAGCTAAGTTTAAACTTATTTTACCCTGTTATATTTAGTCATGTCAAGATTTTCAACATGATATTTTGAAGATCCTGTTTCAAAGATTCTTTAGAGGTCTGGATATTTGACTTGCCTATATTAGTCATGTTTTTCATTCCCCTCCAAGTGGATGGAAGGAAATAATTCAGGTGAATCACCCTCCACATAGTTCTTCACACTTGCCTTTGGATGGAATGAATCACTCTCTAGAGAGGGCTATGCCTTTCCACTGATTGCAAGGGAACCTAGCAAAACAAAATGTAGATAAACTATAAATAGAGTCAGCATTTCCTTCCAGAATAATACTGAAATCAGAGAAAAAATCCCTATTGCTGTCAGCTGCTATCAGGCCTCCATCCTTTGTCATGTGAACTGTCAGCTGTAGGACTACTGCCACCAGTTTACAATAATAATGTGCCTCAGCACATTACTATTATAAGTGTCTTTGAATGAGTAACTTGGAGATAGAGGCACATCATAGACACCCCATCACATTCATTAAATAATAAAAACCAGAAAATAATTTTCTCTCAGTTCCTGATATTAGAATAGTCAAATTCAGAAGCGTAAACTTTGAAATGATATCCAGTGAAAAGTTTCTGTATATCAGTGATCACCAATGTGCAAGTCTAGGAATAACACAACTGCTGCTTAAACTTTTAAATATCCATATTTTTTATGTTAGACACATTATTCAAAATTGTTTTTCCAACATAGGATTCAGAAACACACAGCAAAGTTGTTGGTTTTGAAGCAAAATGCGGTTTTGTACAAACTATTCTATGATGTTAATCTGCACTGAATAGAATTTGTTTTGAACTGAAGTTCAGTCAATTTCAGATGAAATGCAAAAATGACTGTGTCTTGGCAGTGCTACAATGAAAGCTTTGCATAAACAAATGGTATTTTTTTTCTTCATTCTACATAGAACGACGATTTTTACGCACAATAGCTGTAGTCCTTGGAAGTAATTCACTTCATTAGGGAAGACCATATTAGCCCTGGGAAAATTATAGTGAAAGAGACGTAAGAGGTTGTCAGAAGAATGCTTTGTGTTAAAGACAGAGGTTTGTTTTTTGATGTTTATCGAGTGTTCTGAAGAATTGAGTCATTCCTCTAGATCCACAGATATTTACTCCACTCAGAAATATTAATTTCCTAGACAGACAGTAGGCTAGTAGCTACTTCAGTGTAGCTACTGCAGAGAACTGGAGTGTAGAACTGTCAGAATACTGACATTCTATTGAGAAGCTATTAGATACAGTTGAGAGCCATTTAAATGCAAATAGGATGGGAGTTTGTAAGTGACTAAAAACAGTCTTCCAGGCAATGGCCTTAGTAATTAGAAACCATCTGGTATCATGAAAGAATACAATATTTTTCATATATCCACCGGCCAAAAGGATGCATTTTATCTCCTACAACGATAGAAACACCTATGCTTATGTGTTAGAGCACTGACACTTAATATGCAAAATCAGGTCCATCTTGCTATTTTTCCTCTGGGTGACTCCTGGAAAGGAAATAAATGAGAAGTCTGGAAGAGAAAGTTCCATAAATTACGAAAAGGAAATTTAAGAAGAACACACACAAACAGATGAGTACCTGACAAAATGAAGGAGGCTTTTTGAAATCTTTATCTTCTTTTTACCTGATAAGATTATGAAAGACATCAAGCAAAAGATATGTTTGATAACTCACCTGTCAGATCTTGCAAAATTATGTTCTATATTTTCAGTGTGTGGTATGTAGAATTGGATTCAAAATAAAGTAGTTTATCTAAAACCTCTCTCTTTTCTAACCATTGAAAGCTCCAGGTGTAAGATTTTAATGCTACAGTGCCTGAAATTAAAATATTCTAGTTTGTCAGTCTAAACCTGAACTACCCTTCATTATGTTTGAGTGCAAGCTGATATACCCTAGAGAATATATGGGGCAGGTTATTCTCTATGAAAAAAACCCAGCAAATCACGACACCTTCAGTGCTAGTCTGGGAGATTCAAAGATAGTAAAATACTGACAACAGATAATTTGAAACTTGAATTGATAGTTGAGGTAGTTGTCTTCTTCAACATCATATTCACATGACATTCATAATTTTCAACTTCATTTGGCAGTTTGTAACAGTTGACAACAATACAGAACTTCAGCTCCAGAATTTATTAGTGATAACCATTTATTAAGGATATGGAAGAAAGCAGTATCCAGATATTTAATTTTGAGAGTTTCAATAGTTAGAGGATTAATAGGAGATGCCCACTGTAGTCATGCAAAAGATGCAGTTTTTGTGCACAGTAAAACTGTTGAAACATTCAGGTCTGTGTATCTATCAAAATAAAGAGGTGGTGGTTGATCCACAGTAGTTCTGTTCAGCTTGCATGGGAAAGATTTATCAGAGCCAAGAATGGAGGTTGCCAGGCTGAATAAGTGTCTTGGGCAGATCGTCTTAGAGCCTATACCATCACACAGCTGTGTTTCTGGGACTATATGCTACAGAAACTGAAGCTATTTCTATACCTTATTCTTACACATGCCAAAATCTATTTGCTGTTCATATAACTTATGCAACATCTTCCTTCAAAAGCTTATCTCAAAAATAAACCACATGAGATGTACTGAAACTGAGTTGTCAAAACAGTGAATAGCAAATGAATCAACTGTGTGTGAAGAGGGTGACTGAGTGTCTGTGTATTTGTGTAACACATTTTCACAGCTCAGTAAAGGAACAGTATTTTTTCCTTGTATAGATGAATATGGCAACTGAGATTTTTGTTCAGTCTTGCAAGACTCAGGATTCCCTACATACTGGTACTTTGGGATATACAAGCTCTGAAAAAATAAAACTAATTTCCAATTACATAAATCTATTGGAGACTATCAACTAAGAGTCAGAATGACTATTCTGTTTTCTGGGTGTAAACTCTCAGGTTAAGAGGCTTTCATAGAATCATGGAATCACTAAGGTTGGAAAGGACCTCTGAGATCAAGTCCAACCGTCAACCTAACACCACCATGCCTACTAGATCATGTCATGGAGTGCCACGTCTACACATTTTTTGAATGTCTCCAGGGATGGCAATTCAATCACCTCTCTGGACAGTCCATTCCAATACCTCACTACTCTTTCCGTGAAGAAGTTTTGCCTAATATCCAGCCAAAACCTCTCCCTATGCAACTTGAGGCCATTCCCTCTTGTCCAGTGACTTGCTACTTGGGAGAAGAGACTGACACCCTCCTCACTACAACCTCCTTTCAGGTAGTTGTAGAGAGCAATCAGGTCTCCCCTCAGCCTTCTCTTCTCCAGGCTAAACAGCCCCAGTTCCCTCAGTCACTCCTCATAAGACCTATGCTCCAGTCACTTCACCGGTTTTGTTGTCCTTCTCTGGACACACTCCAGCAGCTCAATGTCCTTCTTCTATTGAGGGGCCCAAAACTGGACACAGTACTCAAGGTGCGGCCTCACCAGAGCCGAGTACAGGAGGACGATCACTTCCCTACTCCTGCTGGCCATGCCATTCCTGATGCAGGCCAGGATGCCGTTGGCTTTCTTGGCCACCTGGGCACACTGCTGGCTCATGTTGAGTTGGCTGTCAACTAGTACCCCCAGGTCCTTCTCTGCCAGGCAGCTCTCCAGCCACTCCGCCCCAAGCCTGTAGCGTTGCCTGGGGTTGTCGTGACCAAAGTGCAGGACCTGGCACTTGGCCTTGTTAAACCTCATACAGTTGGCCTCGGCCCATCGATCCAACCTGTCCAGATCTCTCTGGAGAGCCTTCCTACCCTCGAGCAGACTGACACTGTCTCCCAGTTTGGTGTCATCTGCAAACTTACTGAGGGTGCACTCTATCCCCTCATCCAGGTCGTCGATAAAGATGTTGAACAGCGCCGGCCCCAACTAGATTTAACACCATTCACGACAACTCTCTGGGCGCGTCCTTCCAACCAGTTTTCTATCCAGCGAAGAAGGTTAATATGGTTTCTCTTCTAACATGCATAATTTCTGTACAAAATTAATATTATCACTCTCTATTACTCATAAAAGGTGTCTCTCCACATTAATAAATTGGTTTATAGCCTTATTTCAATCATTGCATGCAGTAGAAAAAAATCAATTCTGTTTGCCAACAACAATGCTTCTTTCAACATCCCTGTGTGTAATGGCTATTTAAGTAATTCATTTTCATATCACTGCCCATTTGTTCTCTTTTTGGATATAAGAGGATGAGTTATTTTTCTGTATACTTTTGAGTTATTGTCCTAAAGAAACCTTAATCATTGAGAAACAAACCTATATAGACATTCAATTCCCCATAATTTTGTTGTTTTGAGTGGGGTTTTTTGCCAGCTTGCCCATCAGAATGTTTTTCTAATGTTCAGCCGTTTCACCTCTGTTCTCAGGTAATACACACACATTATTTTGACATGAGAAACTAGCAATAAGATATTCCCGATGTATTTGGAACAGTCATCATTTCATGGACAGCTACATAGTTAATATCACTTAAAAAATTCTTAAAAATAAGACTATGGCAACTCTTAGGTGGTCTGTATGTAAATAACATACAGTTCTAGAGATAACATGTAAAGTTGCTGCAGAACGCTCTGTCTGAGCCAGGACAATATGCAGTTTGCCACATCACAATGGCATACTGGTATGAATTCTTGCATTTCATGTTGCTGTGTTGTCTCAAAGAAGAAGAAAAAGGAAAAAAAAAAAGATTTATGTAGACACCAAAAAAGGAAGTTTATTGACATCTCTGTAATTTGATCACTTTGAATTATCACACTTTGTAAAACATGCAGATTCTTTTTCAAGTGGAAGATAGAAATCATCATCTATAATACCAAATACCCTTCTTTTATAAGATAACTCACACTCTGATCCTCCAAATCCCCTTTCATACTTGCACATGTATTTTCATTGCATGATTTTCTTTGCCAAAGCTGTTGAAAGGTTTATAGTCTATGTCCTTCATAGTTTGCTAGCTCAGCTTTACTGAATTAAAATCTAATAACACAGATGACTGAAATAATTTGCACAGTATAAAGGAAAACAATTCCAAAACTTTTGGCAGTGCTATCATAGTATTTTTTTCAAGAATATAAAGAGGCACAATACCAACACTGTCTCGCAAGTTAGGAAACGAGATTCATTACAGCAGGCAATATTTTAACAGTTTTAATTAGTCTTCTAAGTCTAGTGCTAGTCTAAGAACTAGCAGTAGGAAAATGATAAACTGAAGAGATTATATCAAATAAAAGAGCAAGTGAGTGTAACATTTATTAGGAAGCTATACAATATAAGAGCAATCTACAAAAACAAGCAGCCCAGTCAACCTCAAAACTGTACTTATAATTTACATACACAGATTTACAGTTTGGCTGCATTATAAACTGTAGTCAGCCCCACAGAAAATAACTTTGCAGAACTTAATACTGCACCTTTCCAGTGTTCAAAAAGAATTTATGACTTATATGACATTGTAAACTGCACAAATGGGGTGAAATGGAGTCAAATCAGTCAAGGGAGATACAAACTGCCACAAGAGTTACCTAGTAAGAAATGTAACTTTTTATAAGAAAATGAATTAGCAGGTGAAATAATGACCCCAGTTATGATACATGCTTTGACTATAAAATTTCCTGTAAAATTTGCTTTAAATGACAAGATTAATGCATTCAACTTATAGTGCGAAAATGAATTTGGATTGTATATAAAAGTAAGAATTCTTGAGGAGGTCCACCATATCATTCTATTTCCATAACAGATTTTTTAAGCAGCTCCATTTTCAAGCAGTCAGTTAGGGGACTCTACCTTTATGGAATTGTTGTAGAGGATGGAAACACCTCAGAAGCACCAACAACTTGCCCCATACTCTTTGGTAGAAATTACTAGTTTTGTCAAAGATTATGCTAATTAAATACTAAAGATAACTCTCTTCAGAGGTGCCAGATCAAACAAAAATTTCAGACACATCTGAAATTTTATTTCTCTCTATGCATCTCATTATGCCTAGGAAAGGAACATAGAACTCTCTGTCAAAAAAATACCAATTTTTGACTGAATTTTCTACAATGTATCAGAAAATAATTGCTTCAGACTGTTGGCCAGAAGTGGAAGATATGAGCACCCGCACATGGAAGGAGGAAAAGAAGAAGGTATCAGGAGTGTCTGGACTTGAGATGTCCCTGAACATTTGGCAGAAATCTTTCAGGCTCCCTTTTCTGCCTTTTTCAAAACACTTGTTTTAGAGCTGTGGAACTTGCAGTTGGCAGTGCCCAAGTCCTCTCACTTTTACAATAATGATTGCTGAAGTTTAAAGGCTTTATCAGACACTTACTGCATTCTCGAACCTCTAGTCTTGATTACAAGAGGTTGGTCCTGATCATAGTTTTAAGATTCTCAGTTTACAACAACTGAGGAGGGAGGCAGAAGCAAATCATGTGCTCAAATGCATACATGTATTTTTGAGGTGTCACTTTTATTCCTTTCATAATCAGTGGAGAGGTAGTTTTGGGACATAATTCATCAGATCAACTTTAAATAACTGCATGAGCATGATAAGATTTCTGCTACAGAAGTGTTACCTGTAAAGGAAATCTTGAGCAAGTAGCTCAGACACAGAGACAGTCCTGCAGAAGTCTAAGTCAGACATCATGTGACTAATCAAGACTATGAAGCCAAAAGCCTTGACGTCATTGCTCAGTCTGTGGTCTCAGGCATTCTGGATTTCAGACATTTACATGACTTGAAACAGAAATTTTTCCTTGGAAAGTACATAGGTTCAACAGGTAGGGGAGGATTTAAATTTTTTCTACTTGCTCTTCAATTTAGTAAAATTCTTTAAACTTATTTGGGAAAAACAACAGCAACAACAACAAAAAAGGAACTTTGTAAACCCCTACTATTTCTACTTTTTAAAGAAATCCTTTAGTTTCCTTCAATTTTGTAACATATTTAGATCCCTTTTATAGAAATATAAATTTTTGAAAATGGTCAGTCCTTATAGAAAAATTGATGATTCTATATTGGTACTATTAGTTTTCATTATAATCGTGACAGAAAGTGAAGTATCTAGTGATATAATTGATTTTTATTTCTGAGTGTCAAGGATTCATGTACTAGCATTCTGGGAGTTTTAAACTTAAATTCTCCCCTTGGGAACTCAGAAATTTATCTGCATTGTTTCTCATAATTTACCAATTTATTATATGAACATAAATCCTTGCTTTCTAGATCAAGTATTCTGAATGTGACCAGCGACGCTTAGATTTTAAGGATTTTCGTTACTTTTAAGATACACTGGGTGCTCCCCATGAGCAGTGAGCCATACACATAGCCATACTCTTGAGCGCAGTATGAGTATACTATTATCTTCAGCATCTTCTAAGATCTCAGGAAAGGATGCCACTTGCTTACAGCAGACTTTCTCTGGGAGTCTATTCATTTTAGGAAGTAAAGGCCTGATCCAAACCCCGCTGAAGTCAATGGAAAAAGACTCCCATTGACTACAATGGGCTCTGGATCATGCCCTAGGTCCAATCTCTTCTTTCATGCAGGATTAATAACAAGATGTCTTTCCGGTAGCCTGGAGCACCTAAGGTCCCAGAAATTCCAGCTGAATAATTTCACTTTAGATTGCTGTCCACTGGAATTTGAAAGGTGAAGCCAAGGTCTTTCTCAGTGACGAGAAAATCTTAACTGGGGACATTCTCAGTTCCTAGTTATATTCAATCCCACCAGTTCAGTCAAAATCCTTAGGCATCCTAATGAGAAAACAGCAAGAACAAGTGAAGCCAAGGAAATATATGTTGTTCAGTGGATGCTTGAGAAACACAGTAGGCTCTAGTTCGATCAATGTACATGTGGATGTTAATGCTTTTGGAGAGATCAGCATAGATCCTGACTACACAGAACAAATTAAAAGATCATAGCACAGTTACCTATATAAGGTTTTGGTTGTATTTCTTTTTAAACTAACAGACAAGGTGAGATACAAGGCTTCTCAAACTGTTTTCTCAGTTTGCGTAGCAAAGCAGTCAGTTCATAAATAATGAAAAGTGGCAGAAAGATATTAACATTATAAATAGTAATAACATCCTTAAGTTCTCAGAACTTGCAGGTGTGAATTGTGAATGTTGTATTAGTACAAACTTTGTCAGACAGAAAGTAAATCGATAAAATTACTATAATGTTATTAAATCAGATATAAAAATATATCTGTAGTATGATCAGTTTGATATAAAATAAAAATCTGAAATAAACAGTTTGTGCTTTTACTGTTTAAAAATTGCATTTCTGATAAACTGCTGGACAGATTAACCAGTCCAAAAGATTTCTAGCATTATCCATTGCTCACATTTCATTAAATTGCCATTAGCTGTACTTATTATTTTACTTGGGTCATTCATACTGACAAGAATGGCTCAAAAGTTGAAGCTTTTTCTTTTTGTAATCAATTGCTAATTATTCCACGAAAAATATCATCTAGGCTGCCATGCACTTTATAATAAAGATATATTTAAAGTTATATTCTATCACTTTAAAAAAAAAAATCAAAGTAAATTTACCGTAACTCCAATAGGATTTACTATGAACAGATCAGCAAGTTCACTGATCTATACATACTTGCAAAGCATGTCACCATCCTCCCACTGAGGCAGTGAAATACATCAATTTAAGTTAAATTTTGAGCCGAAGATCTGGTTTTGCCTTCACTTTTACTGCAGATATTTTACTAGAGCCATTTCTGCAATACTGTTTGACCATTCAGATTTAGCTTTAAGCAACTCAAAAAGCTATGGAGCTATTTATGTTAATTAATTTTAGAGATAAAAGAAGCAGATCTTAAATCTCTACATCAAAATTTGACAGTTTTCCAGAGGAATAGATGTATTTTCCATATGCATAAGTACAAACATACTCCTCCAAGGACTCTCCTAAAATACAGAGTAACCTCAGGTTTGCATCTGTGGTATGAATCACCTCAGACTCATGTATTTCTCTCCAAAACACCTGAATATTATAATAAAATGGTGTGGTTTGGATCTCTTTCTTTTCCTTGCTGAATTAAAAAAAAATATTTTAAAAATCGCTTGATTATTTTATAGAATAAACTTTCATCATTTTACAAATCTTACCAGTTTTCTGTCAAATGAAAATCTGCCTTGCTCTACAGCATAAATTTAATCACACCTAAAGGTCACATGGTCATGAGTGACATCAAGGAACACCTGACTTGAATTAAATGTCTGTGACATTTATTTCTTCTTCATCTAACAAGTTCTGGCCAGATATATTACTTCAGCTTAGAATCTAATATTTAGTAACACAAAAGCTAACCCAATTGCGAGCCTGTTGAATAGATGAAGTACAAAGCCTATTTTCAGTTTGACTCAGTATCTTTTTCCATCCCTTCATTCTTGTCTAAAAAGATATCTAACTAGTACTGTTTCATTCAACCTGTAGTCTCTTAAAATTCATGGAGAAAATTACAGCCTCCCACCACCTGAATCAGGTGGAAAGAGAAGAAAATTTATGCAGTTTACATGCTGTTGGCTGAAGCCAACATAGACAAAATAAAGTTTCATATCTGTTTGTTTAAATAAAAGGCATTAATTCGCTTTGATGCAGTTTTCGATTTATCCAAGGATCTCCATTTATCATTTTCCAGATGAAAGGTATGGTTATAATCAGCAAGATCAATAGACATCAAAGCTCTTAAAGCAAGGTTTAGCAACTGCTTGCTCAAGGCATATATAGCTTGGCTACTAATATTAGCCTGGGTCATTGGATTATAAATAACATCTTGATCTATGGCTCCCATTTCATTTAACTAAACAACTGTTAAATTCCTGCCCCTAGAGTCTCACAGTGACACTGGCCAAGATTATGTACAGGATGTACAGTGCATAGAAAATGTTCCCCATTGATTTTCAGGCAGAGGGAAAAAGTATTAGTCAAGATAAAATACTTTGCTGGAGAGGATTTCACAGCACAATGCTGTATTGAGAAAAAAATCTTTCTTGCCTTTACTACATCTGCAGCAAGGAACTTAAAGTGTTCAGGAGAACACTCACACCCTCATCAGAGGGAAAAGTTAATGCCATAATGACATTCAACACATTGTATAAGCTAGTTTTAAATTCAACAATTAGACAAAGGTGTTTGTATATTAAATAGATTGATTTCAGCAGTTCTAAGTCTTTCAATATGCGTCTGAGACAGAAATTTCAGATCAGTGTCTAACATCCCCTACAGATCTAGAAAAATCGATAAACAAGGACATAATGAATTCACAAGACAGTTTTGTCATTAGAAAACCTTGTAAGCAGCCAACAGTTTAATTCTTACAAGGTGTGGGAATCACTATCATGCATCTAACAGCCTAGATTGTGTAATTTTGATTTTAGAATAAAAAAAGTTAGCAGACTTAATTACATTGCACACTATTAACAATAATTTCTTACTGACTTGGCAAGTCAGTAGATTCGATGGGATATTACTTTCTCCTCTTCTATCCCCCTACAGTTACCAAATCCAAGGAAAAAAATATTTTTACATTCATTTCAGATACCCTACAAAGGTCTTCAACTATCATCTTGAAAGATGATATATCAATATGTTGTATGTATCTGTACAGAAGAGAGATAACAAATATCTTATTGCCCTTGCACATAAGGCCTAAGTCAGTAACTGTAGTGTCTTTGCATAGACCAAAGTTATGATTTTCAAATATGTACCTGAAAGGAAGGCAACATACACTCAATCAACTATTAGCTAGGCAGCACTACTGGTACATACCCTGCAACCCAACAAGTACATGTCACTAGAACAAATTTGGATGAAAATCAAGCCAAATCATTCTCTTTCTCTTCTTCTCTCCAGCACTCAAGTAAAATTATTCCTTCTTCATGGAAGAACACGCCAACTTTCAAGCATATTTTTATAGGTGTTACTTTACTCGCATCTCTTCCTTCATGTTCTTATCTGAATGTGTAGTCCCTGATATCACATTCTTTTCACCTGTATTGTCAGTTATAGCAACCAATGCTACGGATTGGATCAAAAGGCATCACTTTCAGTTGTCACTGATGTAAAATAAAAAACACTGATCTGACAGGTTTAAAAAGAAGAATGAATGAATAAGAATGTAATGAGGCTTCAGAAATGAAACTAACTATCAATAATATTAATCTTGTTTTCACAATGAACGTTCTGTGAAATAGAAAGGAGGTTTATTTTCTCTGGAAAGCCTTGATGAGAACCAGGATTCTTATTAATCAAATGCATTCTTCTTTTTTTTTTTTTTTTAATTAAAAGAGGAGAGAGTGCATGTTTGCTCTCATATCCCTTATTTGTCATCTCATTTCCAATTCATCCTCAGGCGAGTACACTTGGTAGATTAGGCTTCCACTACAAAAATGTCGTATTCATATTTTTTCTGTCTTTAGAAACTGTCAAAAGTGAACCATATCCTGAAAAGTTTTAAAATAAAACAGCCCCCCCTTTACCCACACACAAAGGAATTTTTAATTAAAACTTAATGAAGGACAGAAGAAAAAGTAATAACACAATATCAAAGGACAGGTAGACAAGGAGGAAGCGTTCACCCTGAGATATTTAATATTCTAATTGATTATCTGGAAGAAAAAAATAAACT
Source organism: Psophia crepitans (assembly GCA_013399095.1). Classification (NCBI taxonomy): domain Eukaryota; kingdom Metazoa; phylum Chordata; class Aves; order Gruiformes; family Psophiidae; genus Psophia; species Psophia crepitans. The sequence continues at coordinate 58,617 of VWZZ01007094.1, read as the reverse complement.
GAGTGTTATGAGTCTGACTCTAACCTTATTAAAGCCAGTGGCAAAAAGCCCGGTGAGTTCAATGGGGCCAAGATGAAGCTCTAATTGAATTAGGAACTGACTTCAGTTAAAATATGTTGCATTCTTCCCTTCATCTTCCCATTCCAGCAGAAAGAAATAAGGAAAATGTATTTAAATTGGTCACAAAGGAAGGTAATTGAGTTTTTTTGACCTGGATCAAAAGAAATAAGTACTCATGAGGAAAGTAACTTTGACACGAATTCATTGAAATAACAAAGCTGGACACTCAGCTTTGTGATAGAAACTGACTGCCCTACTGCACTATGCAAGTGTCTAAAACCTGTCCTGCACTAAAACCCGAGGTGTCTAAACACCTTACTGATCAAGTAGTTCTATCTAAACACAATAAATCTTGAACCTTTCTCTGAAAAAACAAATGCAGTTGAGGGGGAAAAAAAGCGCATCTGGTTGTGCTTTGCCAGTCATCACTTGCTGTAAGTTCATATTAAGGTGCAAGTTCACATAAGAACGAGCTGCCCAAAGAAACCTTCAATCCCTTTTACTGGATGCAAGATGACTTACTGGTTGTTACTGGTTAAAGAGCAGGAAAAACAGACCAGAAAAAGACCCCATTTCCCTTTGCCATCAACACCACTTCAGGGTCTCAGTTCTTCAGCTACTACTGTTTGCTGCCACCTCTTTTGACATTGGACATCTGTGAAAGTGACTGAGCTGGGAGAAAGGGATACTCAGCTATCTAAGGCGTATGTTGGGAAGCAGCCCTTCTTCTGTAGGGATTTTCTTCCAGCCTTCAGAAGCAGGAGCTTCCAAATTATACTGGAATAGCAGAACTGAAACATAGAAAGACAGATGCAATATCACACCTCTCTTCAACTGGAATGGTTCAGGTAATGCTACCTAAAGCTGTGAATTCAAGTAACTTAATGGAAATAATGTATTATTCCAAAACTAATTGCCTGCAAATGCAACACTCTAGCTCTTCTTGCATAGTTCTCTGTTAAAGTAGTTATATAACAGCTATTCCTTTTCTCTTTAAAGACAACCATTCATTAAAACAAGAGGGAAAGTGAAGGGAGAGGGGTGAGGAAAAGTCCAACTCTTTGGCTTCGTGGTTAGAGGCCATTTGCTTTCATGTGGGAGGCATGAAACCTTGGTTTCAGAAGGAGAGACCAATTCTTTCTAATGAAAACTAACACAGGTGAACAATCACCTAGTAATAAAATAAAAGAATATCAAACAGCTTGAATCTACCTCTCATATTCTTTTTGATGGCAACAAATGAAGTACTTTAACAGAAGAGGGACTTTATTTGCAGTGCTTTGGTTTTCTGATGTACAATAGGATTAAGGAGTCCAACAAACCTCTAGAAGTTTTTCAGAGAAGGCTGTTTCCCTCCCTATTCTCCCTGCAGTGGCATAGGCTTGGGGAAATGTCAAGTATCCATCGCTCCCTTTGGATCCCATTGTATTTATCCCAGTAAAGGTCCAACCCATCCAAGGTCTTTGTGAAGCAGGATTCATTTTTGAGACTTTACATACCTTTGACTAACAACTTTTAACATTCATTAAGAGTGATTGAAAGATACAAAACTCAATACCAAAACACAAATAAAGTAAGTGTGGAGTTTCTTTAGTTGTGATCTGGTAGAACAGATCATTTCTAAGTATCGTGACATTTTAACTACATCTTTTTTTCTCCCAGAATAAAATACTACCAATATCTTCAGAAAGCGAACTGATAGATCTTTTTGATTTATGTTCATCACCATAGCAATCGAAATACATTTTGTAATGCCAAACATGAAATGTTCTGGAAATGGATGAAAGCCTTCCTTTGTATTTCTCCGTCCAAGTTCTTTGTGCAATATCAGGCCAAACACTTGCAGCATTATCTTGGGCACATTTGCAGTTTTCAGCAATCTGATGACTGCTTATTGCTGTCTGGGGACATATAAGCCCTTGTGTTCATAATGGAATATCCATGTACCTGGGAGATATGCATGCTAAGTCATGGAAACCATGCCATATTACATAATTGTTTGAATATGTCAGCATATGTACCACATTTTTCCAAATCAGTCTGTGTTAAACTCCATCATATGCATGACTAGGGGGAGGGATTCGTGACTTTTGTTCATACTTGAGCTTCCTGCAAATTTTTAATCTAGAATGTATTTCCTGTTGAAAACTGCAAAGGCAAAATGCTGTGATATTCGCATATCTAATTTATTGGATTTATGAATTTTGTGAAACTTCAGTAACAAGCTTGGGGGAGGCTTGCATAAGCATCAGCATTACATGTTATGATCGAAAGCCTGTATCAGCACAGAATTCTCTCCAACCAATACATCACTCAAGCAGTAGATGTAGAGATAAGCATTACTATTATCATGAAAGAAAAAAATCTGGATTATGTTTTTGTTCTCCCTTTCTCCTTCACAATGATTGTTATCATTTTAGACACCAGCATATGAAAAAGGATAAATTCAGGCTCCTCAGAAATAACTGCAGTGCCTTTTCACTAAAAGGTCCTTTTTCAGGGTTCTGTGGACTCGGCCCTCGAATATGACCTTGAATATGTCATTGCATTTTTCCCCTTCAAACAATGCACTATGATTACAGGACTAGCTAGATGCCATAGCTATGCAATATTTTTCTAGGCTCAACAGGAGTTCTGTAGTGTAGTTCCTGTTTCTAAATGATCTATAAAATACATAGAGCAGAGGAAGGTGTTGGAACTGTCTGGCTAATGACTTTCAAAAGTATTTAGGAATGTAGAGAGTTCATAATTAGAACTAAATGAAGCAAAAGGCTAAAACGTTAGCAGATCCATGTTTAAAATACCTGATCCATGTCTAGTGCCTGATTCACATCTAAAAACAAACCCCATAAACTCATTAGAGGACTTGCAAATTGTCCAAAAGCAACAGAATTGGATCCACTCTATAGTATTCCTTACATTAATTTTAGGCACAGTGTACAATGATTTATTTACTTACCATTGTTGGGGTTTGGGATGGTTTTTTTCTTAGCAGCATCCTTTGCTTTCCACTTTCTCTTGTATGTACTTTGCAGCTGAGGATAATAATGACTGTTTTCACATGGAGAAAATGCAACTGTGACATAAACTTAGCTGGCTGGAATTTTAGGGTTTTTTTTTCCCCTAGCAGTAGAAGGACCCATGTAGTACAGTACTCAGGTTGTTCTTCACATTGAGAAAATATTTTAGCAATCTTCAGATGTAAAGATTTTCTTCTTTCTTCTGATCCAGCTGGTACTCATCACTGACAAAAGTGAGCTCCAAAATGGACAACAGTTCCTGCGAGGCTTGGAGAGCTTTAAAATGTTAATAAACGTCAGGAGTGGGAGGAATACAAAAATTTAGATCTTCAGAGCTTCATGATCAAGTTAAATGTCGTTTGAGCCATGACGTTCAACAAGAAATTCTTCAGATAGGTTTTTATCAATAACCATGTCTCAAGAATGCTAAAGTAACTCCAAACAGAGAGATAGAATTTATTTTAAATTAAATTAACTACCCTTGTTATTTCCACTTTGACTGCTAAAATGTAAAGACAGATACAGATGATATAGACATATAGTTTAAGCTTGACTAGTTCTCCATCACCCATTAACTCCTGTTATTACCATCATAGCTGTAGATGTGATTTCCAGTGCTAACAAAAATGACAGCAGGTCTGACATGAAGAGCACCGCCTCTGAATAATCAACCTATTTCATGTCATCAGCGATAGAGGGTGGTGATCCAACCCTCACAGACTGGAAGACAAGATCCTGATTCAGGAACTTAGCAATAGCCTCCATAAGAACTTTCTTAGTGACTTCACTGGATATTACTCCCTTGGTATGTAGCAGCTTGAAAACATATGCCTCATCGTAAGGAAACCAAAGGGAGATGTTAAGTTTTGCAGTATTTCAGGGTAGTATTTACTACATTCAAAATCGTACTTCCAAACCCCATGATCTACCTCTGTTGCTTCTTAAAGATTGCATTTTATATCTATTATTTAAATGTTTTGTTCATCATGATGCACAGATTCTACAGAAAGAAGCCTGTGCAAAGTCTGGTTGACTAATTTTGAGATAGAAGAACCAATAATTTTCTCGAAACATTAAAAAAGTTCCTAAATGTTCCCTTTATTTTCTCCATATACTCCAAACAGATGTGTGTTTAAAACTTTATGTAATATAAAGATTATGTCCCTGTTGAGATTTCCTTAAAAGTTTGATATATAATTGAATATAGTTGAATATAAAATCTTAGAGAAATAAAATCATGCAGAGCTTCCAGAGTACTTTCCTATTTTTATTTTATACATCTTTTTATTCAGCTAAACTCTAATGACATCTGATAGCCTTTTTAAAAAAAGCTGTATATTATGTGTTATCATAGCAAATATTTTTTTCCTTTTGAGTCCTCACCAAGATAAATTACTGAACTGCAAAAGAGATGTTCGTCCAATAAACATATATAGGGTAAAGAGTTTGGGTTACAAAAGGGTGAGGAGGAGTAAAAGCTAAGAATTCTAGCTGAATTTATGGAGAAGAATCACTGCCCTGAAAACCGTAGCATATATAATAATAATGTCACATTATCTTTTCTCCCTTCTGCTATGAACTGAAAGTTTTCCATGTTAGTATCACTCTTTCAATCACCAACATGATGGTGATATTGATAAATAGAGATGCCATGTTTATATTATTTAAGATTTAAGTTATTACTAGCTAACTAATATTTGCCTAGATTGGTGTAGACTTTCCACCACCACACTAAAATTTAGCAAGATCCTTTATGTCACTAACATTACTCTCAAACGACAGCACAAGTCTCTGGTCCTGGATCTTTGCCATGCAACTTAGATAACAGCTGAAGAAATTTCTCCTGCAGGCAAAGCTGTAATGTACTGTTTCATTATGAAAGAGGTGCTATATAGGCTCAGAATATCAAACAAAACCACCCCATACCAAAACAACCAGTAGAATGTGGGAGTGAAAAAGTTGGAAAGGAATGAAAAATTTTTTCCATTTGGCAAGGAAAACTCAAAATGCAGGGACATGGATCTGGGATAAAAAGACAACAATAGTTCTTTCTGGCCAGCAAAATCTGCTGTATTTTAAATGTCTTTCCCAAAATAAAAGATATCAACTCCTTGTTACAGTTTTTTAAATGTTAGATTTATAATTTTAAACTGGTATACAAGTATAAAATCATTCGTATTCCTCAGCTGAACTCCATTTTCTGATAATATGAAATCTGTTACAAAAATGGGGGTTGTAATTGGATTTGTATAGTAACCAAGTGTTCAGCAAAAATATTATTACTGCATTGATCATTGGGAAAATATGCTTGCTTTAGATTTCTGGCATTCTCTTTCACTGTTTTACTTCCTTTTCTAAATTGCATGGGTCAGTTAAGTATAAAACATTAAATTCACTTTGAATCACTGATTTATCAAACAAAGTGAAAGAGTAGTTCACTATATTTTCACTGATGTTGAAAACTTGGCTAGCATTAAGCAAGAAATGAGGAATGAAGCTCTCCTTCCCCAAAAATATATTGTATTCTGTGCTTCACTAAAGATGGTAAAAGCCATTTGTTTTCAACAAACTGATTTTTCCTAATCAAAATTTTCACTGAATTCAGAAAAAAGGCAGCATTGAGAAAGAGGATGTGAATAGAGTCTAAATCGGGCCCTGTTTTATTAACAAATCCTCAGATAGAAGGTGTCCTCCTTTACTGACGCAGTTAATGCATCTGAATTATTCATTTAACCAGATATACATCTCTAGGATCTATGCAAAAACACCACATTTGGGGGGGTTTGTTGCTTTTTTTTTGTTTTTCAACATCTGCAGCAAGTGCCATGGATGCCTTCCACATCCAACTAAATTAAACGCCAGGTAATCACTTTCAGATGAAGCCATTTTAGAAACAGTTGAATGTGTTTACTATGTCTTTCGCTGGGGCTGAGAAGGACAGACTGAACAATGGCAAGCTTAAATAGATATTGCAGAGCTGCCCACTGCATGTGGCAGCGGAAGACTGCCAGTATAGGCCCAGTAAGTCCTTGTCTGCCTACATTTACACACACAGCTGTTAAGTCCTTCCAGAGCCCTGAAGAGAATTGGTACTCACAGTTGTGGTATCCTGCTCCCTGGGATGAAGAAGGATTGCACTTCAGTCTTCACTTATCTGAGAATGAAGAAATGAATGCTGCTGCGCGGTGTTGGTCAGACCTGTTACTTGGTAATGAAATCAGCAATCATGTTGCTTCCATTTTTACATCATGAACTGCTTAGATTTTTCTCTCCTAGCTACGGTTTGTTGCTTGATGGAGATGTCAGCTTCCCTTTTTTTCTATATTGACTTTGTTGGGAGATTGCAGGTCAGCATGACTCCTTTTCCTGGGAAAGAAAATGGTGGAAAGCAGCAGCTCCTGCTTCTCCTGGTAGCTGATGTTCTTACCTTGCTGATGATAGCTCTACCATGCCACTGATAGGTGTTTGCCAGGCTAAAATGTGTTTTAATAGGTATGTGAAGAAAGCTAGGATGGTGATTTATGTTGTGTGGAGGGACATACTAATACAAATACAGCATAGAAGGAAATAGAAGCGCTTGAAACAAAACATGGTTTGACAAAGGTGCAGGTATCACTAGGAGAAGAAAAAGGGTGGAGGTGAGTTTTTCTTTGTGGCACAGTGAGGTGTGACTATAGCAGGAACAGGCATGACAACCGAGAGTTAGACAGCCCAGACAACATTGATGCACAGTCATTAAAATACAAATCTAGTATCTCTAATAAGCCTGTACTTCAATCCATCCCAATACATCTTTATAGCTTTTGTTGTGTTGCATAAATTAAAGGCAATTTAGATATGCTGTGATCACATGTTTTTGTTTTGCTGTTTATAGGCAAGGATGGTTCTGAAGTGATAGGTGAGAAAGAGCCTGGTGGATGAAAGGGTAAAGCAAGGTCATTGAGCTAATAAAATTTCAGCATTTTCAAATAATTTGGAGGAGAGAAGGGAACGAAACTAAACTCACTGTACACAGGAATGAAAGGCAGCAGTGATCAAGATGTAAAATGATCATCAAAGAGTGAAAAAAAAAGATGATTCTAAGGTAACGATGAGGAAGAGCAATGAGTCCAGGACTTCACATCAAATGTTGAGTCAGGAGTGAAGAGATAAGAGACTTCCAGATCAGATACAGACTTCAGTCATAGGCTTGACAAGCTGGTGAAGAAGGCTTTAAATAAAAGGTGCTGGGGGAGGGGAACGTCAACCCAACCCCCTCCTACCAGTTTGATGCCAGTGTTAGCAATAGATGCCCAGAGATAGGAGAAGAAACACAGGTCAGCATGGAAACACCTGAAGTGCAACACAAAGGAATTCCATCAAGTAAGTCAGATTCATCATGGGGCAACTGAAATGCCTCTATGCAAATACATATATTATGGGGAATAAATGAGGAGTTAGAGATGTGCCCACACTTGCAGGGCTATGATCTCACTGGCATCATGGAGATGTGCTGGGATGGCTCCTATGACTGGAATGTTGGAATGGAAGAACATAGGCTTTTTAGGAAGGACAGGCAGGGAAGACAAGAAGGGGGTCCGTGACCAGCTGGATTGCATGGAGCTTTGCTTGGGGATGGATGAGGAGCTGAGCAGGACCTTATGAGTAAAGGTTAAAGGGAGGGCAGGGACAGGGGACATTATAGTGTGGGTCTGCTACAGGCCATCCAACCTGGAAGATGAAGTGGATGAGGCTCTCTATGAACAGAAAGGAGAAGCTTCATGTTCATAAGACCTGGTCTTCATATCACCCCGCTATCTGTTGGAGGGACAACACAGCAGGGCATAAGCAATTCAGGAGGTTCCTGGAATGCACTGATAATAATGTCCTTCTACAAGTAAATAGAGGGGCCAAGGAGGAGAGGTGTCATGCTGGAGCTGGTTCTCACCAGCAAGGAGAGGTTGGTGGGGAATGTGAAGCTCAAGGACAACCTTGGCTGCACTGACCATGAAATGATGGAGTTCAAGATCCTCAGGGCAGCAAGGAGGGCACACAACAAACTCACTACCCTGGGCTTCAGGAGAGAAGAATTTGGCCTCTTCAGGGACCTACTTGGTAGAGTACCATGGGACAAAGCCCTGAAGGGAAGAGGGGCCCAAGACAGCTGGTTAGTATTCAAGGATCACGTCCCCCAATCTCAGGAGTGATGCATCCCAACAAAGAGGAAGTCAGGCAAAAATGCCAGGAGGCCCACATGGATGAACTAGAAGGTTCTGGACAAACTAAAAGTCAAAAAGGAAGCTTTCAGAGGGTGAAAGCAAGGGCAGGTAGCCTTGGAGGAATACAGAGAAATTATCTGAGCAGAGCAGCCAGGGATCAGGTTAGGAAAGGTAAAGCCCTCACAGAAATAAATCTGGCCAGGGTCATCAAGGGCAACAAGAAAATATTCTATAGGTACATCAGTGATAAAAGCAAGATAAGGGAAAATGTGGGCCATCTTCAGANCCAAGCCTCAAAAAGCAAAGGCAGGCACTGGGAGGATGAAGAACTGCCCACTGTAGGACAAGATCAGGTTCGAGAGTAAGGAATCTGAAGGTGCACAAGTCCATGGAACCTGACGAGCTGCATCCATGGGTCCTGAGGGAGCTGGCAGATGAAGTGGCCACGCGACTGTCCATCATATTTGGGAAGTGGTGACAGTCTGGTGAAGTTCTCACAGGCTGGAAAAGGAGAAATATAATCCCCACTTTGAAAAAGGGAAAAAAGGAAATCTCAGAGAAGTACAAGCTGGTCTGTCTCACCTCCGTGCCTGGCAAGATCATGGAGCAGATACTGCTGGAAACTATGCTCAGGCACATGGCAAATAAGGAGGTGATAGGTGACAGCCAACATGGCTTCACTAAGGACAAATCGTGCCTGAAAAATTTGGTGGCCTTCTATGATGTGGTTATAGCATTGGTGGACAAGGCAAGAGCAACTGATGTCATCTATCTGGACTTGCACAAGGCATTTGAGACTGTCCCGTATGTCATCATTGTCTCTAAATTGATGAGATATGGATTTGATGGATGTACAGTTCGGTGGATAAGGAATTGGTTGGATGGTCACACGCAGAGATTGCAGTCAACTGTTCGATGTCCAAGTGGAGACTGGTGACGAATGGCGTTCGTCAGGGGTTGGTGTTGGGACCAGTGCTGCTTAACATCTTTGTCAGTGACATGGACAGTGGAATCAAATGCACCCTCAGCAAGTTTGCCAATGACACCAAGCTGTGTGGAGCAATCAACATGCTGGAGGGAAGGGATGCCATACACAGGGACCTTGACAGGCCAAGTGTATGGTCCTGCACCCTGGTTGGTGCAATCCCAAGCACAACTAAAGGCTGGGCTGAGATTCGATTGAGAGCAGTCCTGAGGAGAAGGACTTGGGGGTGTGGTTGATGAAAAACTCAACATGACCCAGCAATGTGCACTAGCAATCCAGAAAGCCAACCATGTCCTGGGCTGCATCAAAAACAGTGTGGCCAGCAGGTTGGGGGAGGTGTTATTTTCCCTCTACTCTGCTCTCGTGAGACCCCATCTGGAGTACTGCGTCCAGCTCTGGGGCTGCCAACATAAGAAACACGTGGAGTGAGTCCAGAGGGTCATGATGGTGATCAGACAGGCTGAGAAAGTTGTGCTTGTTCAGAGAAGAGAATGCTCCAGGGACGCAGAGTAGCCATCCAGTACCTAAAGGGAGCCTACAGGAAAGCTGGGGAGGGACTGTTTACCAGGGAGTGTAGAGATAGGGCAAGGGGCAATGGGTTTAAACTAAAAGAGAGGAGATTTAGATTAGATATTAGGAAGAAATTCTTGACTGTAAGGATGATGAGACATTGGAACAGGTTGCTCAGTGTTGTGGATGCCCCCTTCCTGGCAGTGTTCAAGGCCAGGTTGGAGGGGACTTTGGGCAAGCTGGTCTAGTGGAGGGTGTCCCTGCCCATGGCAGTGGGGTTGGAACTAGATGATCATTGAGGTCCCTTCCAACCCAAATCATTCTGTGATTCTGTGATTCTCTGTTAAAAATATTTTTGAGTGGTGTAGATTTCATACTTGATATCACTTAGTTCTTCAGCTATGCTCCCTCAGCTGGAATAACTTTGTGGTAGCAAGGAGATTGCACATAAAGTAGAAGACAAGAAAACACAAAAGGCCAACCTTTTTTTTGGTAGGACAATGTTCTACAAAGCACAGCTATTACAGCTATGTTTTGGAGCTCTGCATGGGCAATATGTTTCTATTTGGAGGCTAAGGAATTTATCTGTCTTAAATGTGTCTATAAATTTGTGAATGGGTGTAAGCAATAATCTTTCATACTTTTCTTCTAATTAGCATACATTTATCTGTTTCTTTTGGCTTTTTTTTTTTCTGTGTTAGCAATTTCTTTTAAGCAGGAAACCTTTCTGCTTTCTCTCATTCCCTCCCATTGATTACATTATTGCTAGGTTCAAGATAATATCTCCAGCATAAAATTTGGAAAAAAATAGGGTGAGGTACTAACATTTATCAGAGCCATTTTTTTCCCCTTCAAGTTGTTTTTAGAATTGGAAGACAGAAAAGGTTTGCACTGAGTTGGTTTACAAAATGGATTTCCTGAGATTTTTAACTGACGCTGCACAGAAGATTTCACAAACTGAAAAAAACATCTTTCCTGGAGCAGAGAAAACAAGTTTGGGAGTGGTTGTTCACACTGTCATCTAAAAAGAAAAGTATGTATATATTGCTACAGCCATGGGAGAAAGAGGAAAAAAAAAGCAAACTATGAACAATATGGCAATGCACTGTGATAACAAAAACTCATCTTTAAAAGAGATATAAGAACTAAGCATACTGTCAACATGACTATACATCACACACATTGCACCAATCAAAAGGGTCTAGTAAGTACCATTCTTAGTTTTAGCTTAAGGCAAACATGAGGTAAACTGCATGAAGCTAACACTACTAGCTCAGCTAATCCACAGTAATTTACTAGGTTGTTATGCAGAATATATGTAGCTGTGTTAATTTAACAAGCCAAATCTGCTTTCCATAAAATGGAAAAGGTATAATAGAATAGGTTGAATTTAACTTATATTGTGTAGTCAAATACCAGTTTTGAGTATTTTCTTTATAGCTAATTGAACTTGCATGAACTTGAAGTTGCTTGAACTAGCTCGTCTGTTTGTACTAGCTTGCTTGAACTGCTTTCTGTTTTTAAAAAAAGTGAAAATATCTTCACAATAATAAGAAATACCCACAGTAAAGGCAAACTGTTTACTTCTAGCAGCAACCCCTTTTATTTTCATATTTTGAGTTTTATCGATCACATTAAGATACCCTACTATTGTGTGATACCAAAAAAAATTATCTTTATAGTGTGCAGTACAGTAGATTAGGCTATTATTTACACTTACTATATACACAATATAATTACTTATAAATTAAATATTTAAATTATAATATTTTAATCAGATTTGAATTTATTGTTTATCTTTTTAATAGATAATTTTATAATTTGACCCTGTTCCCTCACTATACAAATATTTTTCCACTTACAGTAGTGTGTTTTTAAGGCTATACCTAGCTATTAGACAACACTTTTCTAAAGGAGTGTCCAAGATCAAGTAAGCATTACCATTCTCACTTTGCTTGACCTGCTCTATTTACACAGGTTTTTATGTTTCTCACTCATTTTCCCTGATGCAGTTGAGTTTTTGTAAGAAAGCAAAGGTGTACATGCAACAAAATTATTAATATCCACTTCTTCTCCTGTTAAGTTGTCTTTTTACTGGAAAAATCATAAAATGGATTTCATTGTGTGCTTGTCAAAGACAGACTAGACCAACTCTGTTTCAGTGGGATTTAGGCACTTAAATAAATAGCAACTTTGAAATCAAAAGCTTCAGCATTTTCCTAGGTGACCAATATAATTAATTCAAAGCTAAATTAATGTATTTAGATTTCTTCTTATATATTTATTTATACATAATCTCCATTAGCAAATATTTATTAATATACATAAATGTGTGTGCATGTATATGCATTTCTTTCAACAAGTCTTTCATTCTTCCTTGATTTTATAACGGATGCATAGAAGCATCCATTTAAAGCATGGATGTGGCAAATATCTTAACATAATGTGCTTAAGAAAGGATCATGAGATAGGACTTGGAAAGATTAAGGGAAAAAAACCAGTGACAAAGTGTATGACCTTGGAAAGAGATACTGATCTGGGAATGAACTATTAGTCCACGCCAAAAATCTATGTAACTGAGAGATGACTCAATGACTCTCAATGACTGTGGAGGATGAAGGACTGGTTTTTTTCAGCTACTATGTGGTAATAAACAAATTAATCAAGCTACAACCAAATTATGCAAAATACATTGCAAACATAATGTACAAAAAAAGGAGGTAAAATATACCTGAAACCCTTCTTCTCATGTCATGTCTAAATCATATTTGTAGAAAATGTTTTGTCAAAATCAGATTTCCTCTATTTTTTGTGTTGTAAATTATGTACTATATATTCAAATAGCTGATATAGATCACCTTAATTTTTATGTTAGTCTTTCAGGTTTTTGATTTTCCCACTTACTCATGCTTTGGGACGATCTATGTAAATGTTCACACTTTTTCAATATAACTAGAAAAACTTTTATAGAGAAAAAGCCTAACAACCATGAATGACAGAATATGTTTAAGAAGGAACTGGGATTTGTTTTGAAACAGAATTTGGAAAATAACACTTTAAATAGATAATGAAACTATGATTTCATGCGTGGGTATTGAGTTCTTAAATGAGGTGGGTTTCAACTTTACATAATTGTGGTTTTTCAACCTACAATAATTCCTGAATAACTTAACCTCTCAGGTTTGATTTTGATGTTGGTCACTAATGTTTATACCTTGATTTCTGAGTATAATTTTATCTTACATAAGGAAGCGGTTTATATCTGCATCTTAAAATTGGAGCCTAGCCATAACATCTGTATAACTGATGAAAATCTGCTACTCTCCTCCACTGAAAAAAACTTCCTAGTAATTTTTGTGAAAATAAATTAGTTGAGAGTATAGAACTGAACACAAAGGTTATCCCAAACCTTTTAACTGAAATTAGGTGATCAACTTTATGGATTATGAATTTGAATCTCAATAAATTAACATATTTTGCTTTTCAATAAGTGAGGGATGAGAGAAAGCTGATTATTTGATGTATCTGGGTTTTGAGTTCCTAGAAGCTACATTTTGAGCTTAATCTCCTGAATTACACAAGATTCGTAAATTTGGTAAAAGAAAACATTGCCATTAAACTCAAGGTAAGAAATTATTATACATTGGTTTATGTATCTTTATATAAAAAGTTACAAGTAGCAAGCATGTGACACAGAAATGGAACAGTAACAGCAATATTTGTGAATGCATGCTTTTTACAATGTATCTAATAAAGGGATATTTGCCAACTCAATATTCAGTAACATACATGCAGATTATTTTCTCAATGTCAAATTCAGTCATATTGCTAGATGCTTATCCAAATAACATTTCTATTGAAGTGATTATGAATGGCTAAATACCTGATTTCAGTAAATTGTTCCTGAAATTGGGAATTTAACTTGCAACAAAAAGAAGAGAGAAAAAGAAAAAGATAAATGACTGATAAGCATAATAACCAAAGTCTTATTGCCTTCTAGTAATTTTACTCAACACTGTTTGCTGAATTTTGTCATGATATGAGATAAGCTGGTCAGAGAGTCCATAAAACCTTTAGCTGGTGTTTCCAAGGACGATAGTTTCACATTTCATTGTAGCATGTTCAAAATCACCCAGGAGCGCACTATTCTCAAGCAGTCTATATAATGAAAACAATGTACACATAACAAAAGTTCAATGTAAATCTTCTTCCACATATCACACAACAAACAAGTAAATAACAGACATAAAACATACCAACTGAAATAAAACTAAGGTTTTTTTTTTAAAAAGGGAGACAGTCTTAGTTAGGAGCTAATTTCTTCTTCAAGTTTGCAGCAAATCTCAAAATGTATTTAAAAACTAAGGAGCACTTGGTGGCCAGCAACAAAATTACAAAAGAAATATATTATTGTGCAGTGGAATATCTTGCTAAGGAAATAAGTCTGTACTTCTTAGGTTTGGATAAAGGCAATGCAATGAAACTAGGAACATGTCCACTCTTTCTCTCAGACAGCTGAAATAATTCACTATAGATTTTTTTTCCATTCAGAGTTTGCATGACTGCATGATTAGTTGTCTGAAAGCAGAACAAAGTTAAAATATGTTCTCACTATGAGGAAAAATACAGACAAATGTTTACCTAAACTACCTAGAAGTAATAAAAGCACTAAAGGATTATTTCCAAGTAAAATTACTGTATACATATATACACATATACACATGGATATATGCATATCTATGTTTATATAAATATACATATATAAAGTGACAAAATAGCAGCTATCTATAACTTCATTATAAGCATCTGAGATTACATTTACTGAGACTAAGTGTTGATAACAAATTATACAAAATGAAAAACCTGGGAAAAGAATCAAAACAGGCAGTTTAATCTGCAAACATTAACATTAGTGCTACAGAATTCCTAGAATTTATCAGTACTACCACATACCATTCCCCCAACACTTCACAAGGTTGAATGAATAAAATGAACCGAAAAAAGATAGTTCCATGTCTTCCTGTCTTGGGCTGGATTGCCAGGTTTTACATGCTAGGACTCTAAATTTTATTTTCATAAATAAGGAAGAGAGAGAGAGACAAAGAGAGAGAGAAGGAGAGAGAGAAGGAGAGAGAGAAGGAGAGAAGGAGAGAAGGAGAGAAGGAGAGAAAGAGAGAAAGAGAGAAAGAGAGAAAGAGAGAAAGAAAAAGAGTGAGAGAGAGAGAGAAAGAGAGAGAGAAAGAGAGAAAGAGAGA
>VWZZ01007094.1:14907-43557 GCA_013399095.1 Psophia crepitans | reverse complement strand
AGAGAGAGAGAAAGAGAGAGAGAGAGAAAGAGAGACAGACCAGAGCCATGCAAAGCATCTGTCTTTATAATGCGTTTGGAATGAAGATCGTATTTAGCTAGAGGATGATTACAGTGCTGTCAAGAAAAAGGCGTTAATAGATTTTACTTAGTTTACAATGCTAAAGTGGTCATCTGTTTCAGTTTTCTCAGTATCCAAACCTGGCTCTCTCCACAGAAGGTGACATACAACTTGAGACTAACATGCATTTTAGCAATATAACAAATAAAATGGAAAGCAACAGATAGTTCAATTGTTGTATAGGTGTGTTTACTTACCTTGAGTTTGTCTTTTAGACCCTAGTTGTGTTGTACTCAGACTCATGTTTGCTTAGAGACCCAATGAGGCAGAACCTGGAATGTTATGGCTATTTCATTCAAAATAATAATGTTTGCATAGAAAAAAAAATATATGCATATAGATACTTAATAAACAGTACATCTTGATTATCTGATCAATATTCATGAAGTAATTTACATTGACATGCAATTAGATTAAAATAATCAAATTAATTACTTTTTTAAAGAGAAAGAAATGCCTCAATGTGCAAAGAAAATATAGAGGGCATGTAAACAGTCACAAGAAGTGCATAAATAATGCATGCAAGAGAAAACACAAGTATATATAAAAAATTTCTGTGTTCTTTTTCAAATAAATGGTTCATAAATGTTTCTGCTTTTCTTTTTCTTTTACTTGTAAACTTTGTCTTTCATATTTACAGTCATTCAAAGTGCAGTATACAGTAGAAATAGCTCTTTTATTAAAAATATCATGCTTGAATTTACTTTTTATTGATTAGAAATATCCTTTTTAACTACATTCGTATATATAAGTATATGAGTATTCTCTATTCACTATGCTGTCTCATGTTCTAATGAATATATATGTTAATATGACAAGCCAAGATAATTGTCATTAATAATGGAACAAATACAGTAAAGTTTTGCATTATTGCCATTCATTATATAAAAGATAATGTTCCATGAGAAAAGGGGTTTCCTTACCAGGATTGAGTTTCTGATTATTGTGCCATGCATCAAAATGGATACATGTAATTTTTATTTATTAATGTATTGATTTAGACACGTTAGACCAACAGCAGATAATACTCAAGGCCACCTCAGTTACAAGGAAACCACAGGTATGTGGCTCTTTCAAAACCTAGATTCACACAAAATCTTCTTTGGTTTTTAAAAATTGTACCTGTTCTCTGTTGACCTGTGCGTGTATGCATGTGGGTATGTGTAAAATAGTAAAAGAAAAAGAAAGATATAAAGTAGAAAGGTAAAACTGAAGTATAGGATCCCTCAGGAAACAGTTGCAGAGATGAAAGAGAGGCAGGAAGAGGGAGATAATATAATGGTATGTGCTATCAGGAAACAGAAATTTAAACAGTAAATAAAGGAGAAAGAAAATATGTCTTTACTGAATAAAGAGTGAATATGTTTGGACAATCAAGTCCTTACACAATGGTCTTCATCAAAAATCTATTGATACTGACCGCTGAACAGCTTTATCATGTCTGGACAGCCTGTGACTTGTGGTAGGTACCTCTTCAATTTCGTCTATCTCACACGCATCTGCAGCATCTTGTGAGTAGCTATGCTTCATGACAAGGATATTTCTCCTGTTCATGGGCTGAATGAGTGGTTTTACAGGCTGTGGTTGTATTTCTGTCAAGACAGAAGCATCTCTTGTGCTGAGGTTACTACGGCTGCCCTTAATGCTAGACACTTGTGATCCACAGTGATGGTCATGAATGCATTTTGAAGATGATCTCCGCAGTTTATGATAATTTTCAAAGTCATCTGCAACATCAGCAAGGTCAGCTGTAGGCCCTGTCCCTCTGAGGGTGCATAACTCATAATGAGGAGGCTCAAATACCTCCTGGAACACTGTTTGATCAAAGTCTGTTTTCCTTTGGACAAATTTTTTACGAGGCTGCTTGATCTGTACTATAACAGAGATAACAATGAGGATGATCACAATGCAAGAAGTCACCCCAATTATAGTCCCACTGGTATTGGTAAGTTGGTCCAATAGGTTAGCTTTTCTTTTTTCTGTGATAGGAAAAAAGAAAGAAGAAAAAAGCACAGCATTAATTGCAGTTCAAATGTAAAAACAACTACGATGGATTCACAAGTTACTGCAAAGATGAGCCTAGTCTAAGTCTGAGTGCCTTAGTTTCACTGACAAAAACAAGAAATGAAAAAAATTGTGACAGCCACATAAACAACACACAGGTCCTCTGTGCGCTTATTCACTTGGAAAGTAATTTATTCAGGGTATATTACAAGCTTAATTAGATGAACGAATTATTTACATTTTTGATAAAAAGCCACCACCATAACAAGCAGATGGCTTTAGTGACGCTTCTGAACTCCATTTGCTGCTAAAACCCCCAAGACTGTTACAGATGTTCTCTTCATTATTTTCTGTCTCTTCCAGTTAATATATGCAACTAGGGCATTAGGACCAGTGAAAGAGAAAGACTTTACAGAATTGAAAAATAAATTCTTCTTTTCATTGGGAACTTTGGTGAAATCCTAATATTTATGAGCTGACTGGAACTGATGACAGTATTCGATGAAAAAGCTAAATCAGAAAATAGAAAAGTTATTCAAATTGAGGTTTCAATGAAAAAAAAGAAAAAAAAGAAAAAAAGTGAGCAAATTATAGCTTTTATTCCTCACCTATTACTTACCACAACTTTTCTAAACACCCATAAAAATCCAAAAGCCAATCCTACCTACTATCTTTTACTCAGGGATCTCTAGGAAGTTAGTAAATTCAGCATTGTGGATGAAGAAAAATAGAAAATATGCAGGAAAATAATAAAAAGAAAAACAGTTTCACCCTACTGTTATGAGTATTTTTCTGTGATTTGCTTTCAAATGGCTGCAGACACATAAGATGGTGACTGAGCCTTGTAGAAATCCAAGCTGAAAGCATTCGCATCAGTCTCTCACAGGCATAGCAAGACTTGACAACTGTGATTAAGTTTCAACACCCAGTTTAGTGTATTTTTTCCTGGCAACCTAAAACATATCAATGGAGTTAATAAAAAGCCTTTGAAGTGAAAGTTATTGGCACCAAAACAGTAACATCCATCTCTTCATAATCTCCTAGATACCAAAACCGAACTTATCAGTACTCCCTGTTGCCTACTCTTGTAGCTTCACCTGGGGTTTCTCTAATTGACTGACACAGGCTCTGGGGAAGTAACAGAGTTAGAAAAAGCAACACAGCAGCAAACAACATTTTTGCTGGAATCAGCAAACCTCTTTTTTTTCTAGTCAGAAAAACAAGAAAGGATAAATGCACACCCAATAAAAAGATACATGGCAAATGAAAGATGAAAAACATTCCGGAAATTAAAGAATGGGGAAGGTTTTCTGTTTTCCTCCGTGCTTAAGAATTAGAAATCAGGCAACCATTTCCCAATTGTGTGTTTAGTTTCTTTGAAGAATGTTATTCCACGCCACAGTTTTGCCGTGTTCTTTTGAAGTATGTTTTCATTTGTGCTTTACCCTATTGCACTGCTTGTCAGGATTTTACAGGCTTCAGCAGACTTATGGGCTGACTGCTAATCCATCTCATTCTGAATTTTTTCTTGATTGGTTCCTAAATTTGGCATATCCCACGTTTCCAGGAACAAATCTGCAGTAGCAGGGAGGGGCGAGAGGGAAGCAAACTGTCTCCCTCGCCTGCAATGTAAGTTGGTTAAGCTCTTTTCCCTGAAGACAACACAGATGTTGATTTTTTTATTTATTTAATTTTTTCCCCAGAAATATGGAACAATATTTAGAAAGCATTTTCAACACCTGGTTAGGAACATCAGTTCCTACCTATGAACTAGACATTATGCTTGATTTTCTGTGCTTGTTCCTTGCTCTTCAGTTTCACTTGATTATAGGTAGATGTAGTTGCATTCTTACAGTGGTAATTTCACTTCACCTTGACTTTTTAGCCCACCTGGACTATTATGGGCATGGCATGCAGCTAAAAGACACCTGCTACCCATATGTTACTCCACTACAAAGGTAACTATGACAAAGAAACCAAAATGACTTTTAATTACATTTTAGATTGTAAAGGAAACAGAGACAAAGTGATCAGGAAGCCTGCCAGGACTTAACCAACCAGCAGGACATAACCATCACAAATTAACACCAGGCAAAACAAATACAAACACTGAAAGTAAAATCTATCAGTATTTTTACTTCTCTTCATTTTCTCTATTGCTTTATGTATGCTTTCCCTGAATTACTCTTCCTGAGCTTTGACCCATCTGGCACATACTTAACAAGAAACTAAGGATAATATGCTGCATACCGTGCGGTCTAAATGACTTGGCATTTTGAATTCTACACATTACCTTTGCAGTGGTTTTCATCCCAAGGATACACACAATTCTGGAGTCCATTGCAGACCAATGTATTATTAATACACATATTACTGTGGCAAAAGAATGTGTTGGCTTCACAAGGGGCTAAAAATAAGAGAGAAAAAGCTGATATTAAGTAGTAAATCATTCAGTTCTCCACAACAAACAAATCTAAGAGTGCTCATGTAATCTGTAATAAGAAAAAGCTACACAGCACAGGTTCCTTGAGCATATATAATATTTCTCATGCAACAGTGAGAGGCACTCAAGTCACACACCGTTTATTATTCCGTGGCAAGAGATGTTCAGTTCTGTCTAAGATGAATGGTCTTTCCCATAGTCTGACTCTCAGGGGTGTAGTGGGTTGGCCCCCTATACATTGGTGGGGGTTGCTGGTGTGCTATCAACAGTTTTAGCCACAGATCCAAAACACAACACCTTATGGGCTGCTATGAAAAAAGTTAACTGTATATCAACCAGATACAGTGTATGGGAAATAATTTGTTTCAAAGTTTACTGCAAAAAATCCAGTTTTATAAGAAAACTTGTGACTCAAAGAAGATATGTACTTTAGTGCCCATATTAACAATGCCTGAACATCTGTCCACAGAGAAAATAAAGTTATTTTTAAAACCTTTCAGTCATAAGAAAGGCTACAGTAAAAAAGTACCCCTTTGATCACAAATGTGAAGATTAAAAAAAAGCAACAGTCTTCAGTGTCCCTGAAGCCCATGGTCTAGGAGAATCATGAAGATGAAAGCTGCAGGATGAATACTTTACCAAAGGCCATATACTATTACTGTGGAGAGGCAGGTTGGAGGCCATCACAAAGAATTGTACATGCTGCTAAACTGTGCTATTTCCTCAGGTGTTGGGAGATCCTCAGATGTCGGGTTTGTAAAGATACTACTTCAAAATTATGTGACATAGTAAAGATAAATTTCTTTTAGTAAAACCAAACCAGAAGATCTTTCTCCATTTAGAAAAAAAATTAGAACTACAAACTTTATCAGTGTTAAATCAGTAAAAATGAACTGTTTGTGTATTTTTTAGCTCAAACAACCCAAAAGCATTATTATAATTGTTTTTAGGGGTAAGTTAAAAAATAACCTAAGACCTTTAACTAATCAGAAAAGAGTTATGGTATACTTAGAATTTGATGTTTCATGGCAATTTCTCTCCTCTGCAACTTTAAAGCCAGTTCCTATGACAACATATATACATATATGCATAGTGCAGAGACTGGATCAGAGCAGACAACTGCTTCAGTGGTTTGCTAACTAAGGACAATACAAAGGATTTATATTGTAGAACCTAATGACTCCATAAATCATGTCAAGAAATCCACTTTTCAGTAAGTGCTTAAGTTCAGATATCCATAAGTGACTATAACAGCTTCTTCAGAGGAGTTATGGTCTGTTAAACAAATAGCAAATGCCATCAAAACTTGTACACAGCCCCAAACATGCAACCAAGCACTCAGATATAACAGTGTATGTATACTGTATCTCTTCGCCAAAGCAGAAGATGGATCAGCCTGACTGATTCTGCTGACTG
This sequence comes from Psophia crepitans, assembly GCA_013399095.1. Taxonomy (NCBI): domain Eukaryota; kingdom Metazoa; phylum Chordata; class Aves; order Gruiformes; family Psophiidae; genus Psophia; species Psophia crepitans. The sequence goes on along the minus strand of VWZZ01007094.1, from coordinate 37,574 downwards.
TTCAATTTTTGGAACACCATCGCCTAAGCTGCAGTGACCCTGCATAGGTGTTAAGTTTTTTACAGGGAAGTTTTTACTTTAAACTGCATGGAAAGTGCAGAATAGCACATGTGTGTATTAGCAAGGGAGGCTGCTTTGGGACAGTCCTTATCTATCTGTTGCTGTAATTTGGGGACCGTGAGGGCTGAGCCTGGATGACACTGTGTCACATCATGATGTGACACACCATAAAGGGGACCCACCAGAGGCACTATCATCCTTTCACACACTAGTTGCAGTCCCTGTTACTGGGCAAGGCGAGGATCTTTTGGGACTGGTTCTTTCCAACACACAGTGTCTTCCTGACTGCTCTAAACAAAAAGGTGAAACAGAAGGGGAAAGAATTTATGGAAGGGAAACCTAAGAAGACCTAAGTAGCCACTGATTCAGAATATACGGTAATAAATAGGGAGTACACAAGAAAATAACACCCAAATGACAATGGAGAAAGCACAAGAGTGACGGGAGAACAAGGGGATAAAAGTGCAAGGAAAGGTTACACTACCAAAGCCATAAAGGAGAAAAAAAAAACCAAACCACCAAAACACCACAAAACTTGCAGAGTGGCATGAAAGGCCTTAGAAGTGAAGTGGTGAGCACAGAGTGAGGTGTCTGAGCAAGCAGATTTTAAAGCAGGAAGAGCAAGTCATAGTCATCAACACTGCTTCCAGCACAAATCCAGAACAGAGCCTCATGCTAGCTACTATGAAGAAAATTAACTCTCTCTTGGCTGAAACCAGGACAACCTCTTAGATGTTTATAACTTGCTCTTCCCACTTTATAATCAGTCTGATTTAGTCCTGAATGCAGCAGCAAAGAAAGGATTAATAGTGAAACAACAATCCCCAAAAGAACAATTTAAGGGAAGAAAGGACAGTTGTGTGAGGCAGAAATAAAGAAATTTACCTCCAGGGATGGTAACTCAATCTGTTTCCCTGGGCAGCCTGTTCCAATGATTGGCAGCCCTTTCAGTGAAGAAATTTTTTATAATATCCAGTCTAAACCTCCCCTGACACAACTTGAGACCATTTCCTCTTGTCCTATCACTTGTTACTTGAGAGAAGAGACTGACTGCCACCCGGCTACAACCTCCTTTCAGGTAGTTGTAGAGAGCGATCAGGTCTCCCCTCAGCTTCCTCTCCTCCAGACTAAACAACCCCAGTTCCTTTTTTCATGTTTATAAAATTAGTATAGTCAAGTCCTCTCTGTGGTCCCTTGAACCTGGAGTGATTAAGATGGAGAAAAAATCAATATATTTTCTCCACTCTAATGAAGGCTTTTTGTTGGAATGAACGAAGGCATCAAGGGAAGCTGAAAACTTGTCAGTCCCATTGTACATTGGAGGAATTAGGTTTTTTTGCACTTGAAGAGGCACAGCAAAGCGGTCTTGCAATGTCCCATCAAGGATATTGTAGAAATAGCAAAAGTATAATGAACTGGTAGTAAAAAAAGATTCTTTTACAGCAAGATGGATCTGATCCTGATGCTTTCCTGAAGCTGTTGCAGAATCCAGGATGGGACTGGAGTCAAGCAGGCAAGGTATGTGGCAGCAACACTTGATAGCTTAACCCAAGGCTTGAACATCAGGTATGGCAATGCCTCAATAGGAAAACGTTTAAATGTGAGGAAAACACGTGGATGTTTTCACAAAAAGAAGCTACTGTTATCACTAGCTTCAACTAGATAAAGCAGCACAAACCTCTCCACTCAGCAGAAACCCTACTCTATCAATCTATTGTCTTCCCCATGACTGCATAAGTGCCCTTTGTATGACAGAATAGCAGGAATGCAGAGAGTCCTGCCTTGGGTTGAGCAATGAGCCAAGTGAGTTTTTGGGTCAGAATTAGTGGGCAGGCCAGTGTCAGCCCACAGCTGACAATATTGTAGTAGGTGTCTGCTACAGACTACTTAATCAGGGACATGAAGAAGCAGCTTGAAGAAGCCTCATGTTCACAGGCTCTGGTGCTTATGGCAGATTTTAATCACCTGGTATCTGTGGAGGAGAACACAGCAGGGCATGAGCAATCCAGGCTTCCAGAGTGCACTGGCAGTAACTTCCTGATACTTGTAATCAAAGAGCTCATGAGGGAAGCTCTGCTGGACCTCACACTCTTATAAACAAGCAAGAACTGGTTGGGAATGTCAATGTCAGTGCAGCCCTGGCTGCAGTGACCATGAGATGGTGGAGTTCAGAATGCTGTGAAGAGAAAAGAAGGCAAAAAGCAGGATCACAACCTTGGGCCTCAGAGGAGCAAAATTTTGTTGTTGAGGTGTCTTCTTGGAAGAATGCCACGAGAGGTGGTCCTGGAAAGATAAGAGATTCAAGATCACCTCCTCCAAGTGCAATAGTTGTCTACCTGGAAACACTGAAAATCAAGCAAAGGTGGCAGGTAATCTGCATGGATGAACAATGAGATTCTGACAAAACCGAGACATAAAAATCGCACATGCAAAGGGTGGCAGTAGAGTCAGATGACCCCAGCAGAAATATGGGGGCACTGATAAAGATGTACTGATATAGCTAGAAAAGCTGAAGCCCACCTGGAGTTGAAGCTGGTAAGGGCTGCCAATGTCAACAAAAAGGACTTCTACAGGTATGTCAGCTGCCAAAGAAAGATGAGGGAAAGTGTGGATGTGATCTAACGGGGTAGTGGACTTGATGATAAAGGACATCGAAAAGACTGAGGTATAGAATGCTGCCTTCTCCTCCATCTTTTTTTGGTGACATTTGCTTTTTGGAGTTCCAAGTACTTGAGATGAGGGAGAAAGCCTGAGGCAAGGAAGACTTACCCTCAGTGGACGAGGCCCACGTTAGGGAACATGTAAATAAGCTGTACAAGTTTATGGGCCCTGATGGGATGCCCCCAGTAGCTAGCTAAAGTCATTGTGAGGCCAGTCTTGATTATTTCTGAAAGGTTATAGTGATTGAGGGAGGTTTCTGAGGACTGGAAGAAAGCAGATGTTCCCCTGTCTTTGAGAAAGGTGAGAAGGAAAATCCTGAGAGCTACAGGTCAGTCAGCCTCATCTCAATCCATGGGATCCTGACAGAGCAAATAATACTGAAAACCATTTCCAAACACATGAAGGACAAGAAGAGTGTATTCTACATGAACTTCAAGAAAGGGAAATCGTGCCTGATGAACATGATGAACTTCTACAAGACTGGCTTGGTGAGTGAGGGGAGAGAAGTTGATGTGTATCTCTGTTTAAGAAAAGCTTTCAATCCTGTTTCCCATAACATCCTCATAGACAAGCTGATGAATATGGGCTAGAAAAATGGACAGTGAGTTAGACTGAAATGACTGAACTGCCAAGCTCAAAAAATTGTGATCAGTAGCCTGAAGTCCAGATGGAGGCCAGTCACTAGTGATGTACCCAAGGGGTTGATGATGAGGCCAATACTTTTCTTTAATATCCTGGACAGAGTGTATCTTCAGCAAGTTCACAGGCAATTCAAAACTGGGAAGATTGTTTGATAGAGAAAGTGGTTGGGTGTCTGTACAGGTGGATCTCAATAGACTGGAGAAACAGGATCTTCAAGCAGTTCAACAAAAGGAAATGCAAAGTCCTGTGCCTGGGTAGGAATAGCCAGTATATGCTGGGGACTGGCAACCTGAAAAACAAGTTTGCAGAAAAGGTGCTGGTGGGCAAAAAATTGACCATGAGCTAGCAATGTGCCATTTTGTCAAAGATGACCACCAGTATACTGGGCTGCATGAGAGCATTGTCAGCAGATTGAAGACATGATCCTTCCCCTCTGCTCAATACTAGTGAGGCCACATCTGCAGTGCTGCATCCAGTTCTGGGCTCTGCAGCACAAGAGAGACATGGACATCTGGGAGTGAGTCCAGCAAAGGGCCGCAAAGATCATTAAAGGCTTGGATCATCTGACATATGAGGAGAGGCTGAGATAACTGGAACTGTTCCACCTGGAGAGGAGAAGGCTGAGGGGAGATCTCATAAATGTCTACAAATACCTGATGGGAGGGAATAATGAAGACAGAGCCAGGTTCTTCTCGGCAGTGCCTGGTGACAGGACAAGAAGCAAGGAGCACTAAATGAAATGCAGAAAATTCCCCTTAAATGCAAGAACAAAGCTTTACTTTGAGGCTGGTCGAACACTGTGCAGGAGTTGATTTCCCAGAAATGTTGTGGAGTCTCCATCATTGAAAATATTCCAAACCCAACTGGATACAGTCATGAGCAACCTTCTGTAGCTGACCCTGCTTTGAACAGGATTGGACTAGACCATATCCCAAAGTCCCTTCCAACCTCAACCCTTCTGTGGCTCTCTGAAAAGATGGAGTCATAATTATATTAAAAGTAACATCTGGGAACAAATAGTTATACTATTTCTCTTGTGTCCTAAAGCTGCCTTGAGTCAAGCTCTGCCAGGGTACTGGCCTAGAAATAAGTGAGGCAGGGTATTCAGTGCAATGAATAACTATAATGGTTATAACAAAAGCGAGCAAATTAGAACTACACATATAACTCAGCCTGATGTAGTCTAATAACTTTAAGTCTGTGATAAATTGTTGGATTTTTACAGCATGAAAACTCTATAATTTAAATTAAATCACTGATTAAAGAAAGAAAAATACTATTAAAGGTTCGTTTTCCAGTATGGGTTTGAATCAATAATTATTTTGTAATATAAAATTGTAGTTTATATAAATAATATATACAAAATTTAAAACTTCAAACACTTTCATGTCTTTTTAATGATAATATTTTATTTTTAAAAATGTGTGGTATGTGTAGGGATACTTTGTATCTTAATATAAAAACAGATTTTATAGTTATTTAATTAATTATAAGGTAACATCTTCTGGTTTTCAACAAGTATTTATACTGAACACAAGATGGTGCACTTACCCTAGAAATATATATAAGCAAGTGAGTTACTAGGAACAGACATGATATCCCAGAGTCTTTAGGATTAGGAAACCTATACTTTAAAAAAACCTACAATAATAAACCTATTTCTGCTATCTGGCATGTAAATATATTTTGTTTCTAGTACAAGTTAGGAGATTGTTATAATGATATTTCCAGAAGGTTACCATCACAGTATTCAAAAAAGCCTGAGTTTAGTACTTGAAGATTACTGCTTTCAAAATTTAAAAAGTTGAGCCTATTGAGTTGTCTGTATTTTCCTACTGTTGGAAGGGTTTGGGAATACACATGACAATAATCTACACTTTTTTCATTTATTAATGCAAAAGTATCATAAATTCTTTTAATCTTGAATAGCCCCTTAGGTAGAGAAACATGAAGAGCATTAATAGTTCTACCATATGCCAAGCTTACAAATTACATGAAATAAAAGCAGTCATATTTTATGGGTTATTTTTTAAAAATACTGCTTTCACTGAGAGAATAAAATAAATAATCACAAGAAATACATGCACATTTATACTATAAAATAACATTTATAAAGCAATATACCAATTAAATATTTTGTGTGTTATTTACAATTATTATAATAGTGAGATATTATGACAATAATAAAATACATTATAGCTGCATGTTAAGCATCATCTTGCTGGACATTACAGGATGCTTTGGGTATAAAATGCAGACACTGCCAGGTCAAAATACTTGTCCAAGGTGGAGTCAAAAACTGACTTGTTATGGGCATGGTGTGAAGCCTGGCTGTTCCACTTCAGTGAAGTGCTTTCCCCAGTGTGTTTACTCTGTTTCTCAGCACCATGCAGAGTTAGTGTAAGTCTTTTGCTTTCAGGGTGTGAACTAGCTCTGAGTAAGCTAGCCTGGGCGTCTACGTTGGTCTTCAATGAAGTGTGTAGATTTACCCTTTGAGCCTGTTTCAAGACAGGGATTTCAGTCTAGGACTCTTAGATGAATGTCCTACCCTACTTGCTATTTTTAGGCTTTGATCTCTTCCACCCCTTCCATTCTTGTCATAACATTTTTGAGAGGTCTTGCTTTCTCCTGAGGGTGAATGGGAAAATTCTGAAATCTTAACAATGGTCAAATGTGACAAATATTTTACACTGAAATCATTAGACATTTCACACCTACTCCTTGTCTTCAAGATAGCTCACTACATCATGCTCTGCACATGAATTCTTTAAGTATAAATCATTTGGATTTTTCCCACTGTTCCTTACTGAAAAAAAAATAGAGCTTTTGTTTTTTCTTTAAAAGAGAAAGAAAAATTAAATTCTTCAGGTGTTCCTTGAATCATCCTTGAAACAGAGAAAGAAGTTTTCCCTTAGCCTCTCCAAGGAACTTTTCATCAGTCATGCTGAGAGATTGTTTCATTTATTTATTAAAATTATTAAGATGGTTTTAGTACTGTACACTACAAGCATATTACCTAAAGTAAAAATACTTATCTTTACATTTGTCACTAATGAAAAGAAAACCTCATTAAAATACAGCTATTAGAAACTTGAAAATGAAATGTGCTTAATATTGAATTTTCTTTCTCAGCCACCTTCAGACTGCTGTGTTCAAGATAAATGTAATTTTTATGGATAGTTAATACCAGATAGACATGGATAATCTACTCTTTAAAAAACACTTACATGTGGTTTTAGGGTGGGGGGGGCGGGTGGACAGAAGGAGGTGGGGGGCGGTGGGGTTGCTGTTCGAATATGAACTCACCAGAGAATGGCAGCTCAAAAGCATGTGCTCAGAGCTCCAGTCTGTTCAGTTTATACACTCTAGGTGCCACAAACAGTTATTTTGTTCAGGGACAGAGAGATATTGGGGTGCTTAGCCAGTGAGGGTTTTTCACTAAAGAGAGCTGCAAATAGCACAGAGGGGCAGCAAGTTACAGATGAGTGCTCACCAGCAAGGAGGCAACCCCAATGTATGGTTTTAATATATTAGTGTGGAAGCAGGGAGCAAAGACAGCAAAACTGCAATCTATTTACACTCCTAAGTCCTTGCAAAGGAAAACCATCTCTTCACATGTTACACACTTATCGCTTTGTTGTTCCCTTTCTCAGTAGTTCCCTTTGCATTACCACAACAGTTAGTCATTAATACTGGATACTTGCAGTATCTTTTCCCCGTTAGAGAACTGCCCATGCTGGGGTGATCATCTTTAGCAATTCTGGCTGTAACCAAGGATTTGAGTGCTCTTACTTGATAAGGCAGTGCACTACTCTTCTAAACATGGCCCTAGATTTCCATCCAAATACAGGTTTTGTAAACAAAAAGAAAAGAAGAATGATAGATCTTGTGCTCCTTTAAGAAAGTCACATGTGACTCAGAGCTCAAAGGGTCAATAGAAGGAGAGGAGGAATTATATTTTTATGATTTGGGGTTTTTGTTGCAAAGTTATAGAGGGAGAAGGAGGCAGTGCTACCAAATAGGAGGCAGAGGTGAGAGGACGAACATCTGCCTGCTGCGGATACAGAGGGATTTTCTCTTATCCCATGTGCCCTAGTTCTATGAATCTGCTTTTAGGTTGAAGTGTAGGTGTGTCTGTTCAGGAGCATCTCTTTGAAGAAGCTGTAGGTGTAACATGTCTGTCATTAATCAGGCTGGAGATCACTCTCACAGTCATGGAAAATGAAATGAACAGTTAGTCAGCGGGTGAAAAACAAAGACTCATTTTTCAAGTCTTCTTACCAGATGAACAGACACCTTTTGATGATACCAGTTTTCTTGGTTTCCTTTTTTCTGATTTTTAAAATAATTTTTTGGATATTTGAAATCTATTGTAGAGAGTGACTACCATAGAGAAAAAACATTATTAGATATATATGCTTAAAAGCTATATTAAAGACTAAAAAGATAAGAACATAAGAAGACAAAACCAATAATGATAATTAGAATAGCTGATAATGTTGATCACGAAATATCAGATCATCACTCTAAATTACTAGCTATTAAGAATTAATTGGTTATTAAGTGTTACTTAGAGTTCTATCACTATTTTGGTGATGTGAGAATCATTACAGATTTTCTGATGTAGGAAAATTAACAACTTCTTGCATTGTATGCCTTTCCATGAGACATTTATATCACTGCTGCTCTGCAGACCGTCACTGTTAGAGGTCTGGAAACTTGTAAGACTGCTTTTTAGATGCCAACAAAAAAGACATATATATTTCAAATGTAATTGGAGCACACTGATCGAACTCTATGAAAAGAATCATGTAAGAGCTATTTAAGATTTCTCTGTTCTACACAAATATCAAGTCCCCAGGAAAGAGCTCTATAACAAGAATTAACACTGAACAGACTTACACGTAAAGAAAACATTCCTGAGGCTAAGTAGCCTGTTACCACAAAACAACCCACTTCTAGTCCGCAGAGCCTTGTGTGAGGGAAGACTCACAATCTCGACAATTTAACTCCATCCTTCAAGGAGAGGAACTCAGTAAGCTATAGATCACAACACTTCCTGACCATTCCCACAGCAACAGTAAACACAGAAATTTTACTTTGTCACTCTTTCCCAGGCACATAACCACAGCATAAATATTGCCCTCTATTTTGTTTCTTTCTCAGCTCTAGGTGAACAAAGCCGCTTTTTGCCTCTTTGTCCCCAAGTAAAGACACAGGTGCCTGTTCCCTGATGCGCATCTCCCTGAATAAGGACTGACATTCCTTCTCTTCCATGCAGATGATCTAATTATTCCCACACGCTGCTGAAAGACGTTGCAGTTCGCATGCTATGAGCTGTGTCTCTCAGTGTACACACCGGACATCTGCTCTTGCTGACTTCTGACAGCCAGCAACACTCTGCAGCACAGGGCAGCACCTACGGACAGCTGATATGGCACAGAAAATGCAATTGGCATCACCCTTCAACCTTTAACGTCAACCTCCAGTATTAAAAACAGATGCAATTTCTTCTAATATTTATAAGCAAGCTGTGTAGACATATCTCAAAGCACAATTTAGCCCTTAATAAATTTTCAGCTTTTAGTGCACAATGACTGTTCAGAATAAATTTAGAGAAAAAAAACATCATGTTAATATTTTCAGCTTCCCCAGTCAGAATACCATGCACTATAAACTATCGTCTCTTTACGAGAACAGAGTTGCTCATAAGATGTAGCATGTCAGGTAAACACATTAAGATTACTGTAAGAGAAAAAGGAATATTTTTCTTTATTTTCCTTTAAAATATGAAAGCCTTGCAAACACACACTTATTCAAACCTGCATTTCAAGTTAGTGCTTCACTCTCAAGTTCTTTATATGCTGTGAACCTCCAGTGTCTATGCAGTTGTTTCTAAGGTAACAGATCAGAATGCCTTGTGAAAAAAAATGAATCAGATCTTGAATATTCAAGACATCTCCAGTTGCAGAAATGAGAAAAGGGCAGTATCATCTCAAGTGAGGATTCTCAATATCTTTTAGACCCTGGCCTGATTTACAGACAAGAAAAATATAATCCACCCTAAGGCTGCTATGTGAGAGTACAGCAGTGGCATATGCACTTTCAGGCATGTAGACTGTCAGAAATTTTTAATCAGAGCCATAATTAAGGAATTACGGAGGCTGTTCTCAACAGAGTCACATTGCCTCATTGCAGGGTACACACACAGAGAATACAAATGAAGAATGTGTTTGGTAGGATTGTGCCTTCATTCCAGCCACTGACAGCCACATAGAAATCTTCCTGTCAGACATGTGATGCACAAACCAAAAAATATATTAAAAAGGAACATGAACCAGCATATAAAAATAAATATATATACTCCTTCCTCAAGGGACCAAATGCATATTATTTCCATCAAAGAAAGCAAATCGGTATCTTTCACAGTTGATAAAGTCAGTCAATCATTTTCTGTGAATGAGATTATTGGGGTTTGTTGAGGATTTCCTGTGGTTGGTTGTTTGGTTGGTTTGTTTCTTTTAAACTGGCTAGAACTACCTTTTGCTTCTTTCAAAGGCTGTTTTGTTTATTATCTGACTCTAGAAATAATACAAACATCTGAATGCAGGCAAGGCATGTAGAGAGAATATTAACCAAAATATCAAGTAAAGCTTTTAGAAAGCTTCTATTACCACAAAAAATGAGCTAAATTCTTTGCTTAACAATATATGACATAGGTTTATTGATGTACACATTCTAGAGTATGTGCAAACACACCTACCATCTGTGATAAAGTAATTATAAAGTATTTTTCAAATGCACATCATAATGCGGTCCAGAAAAATCAGATTTATAGAAAAGGATCAGGCTTGATAAAAACCTTCAGATCTGTATTATTTTCCATGTTGTGCAAGGGAAAGCTGAGAGACAGCAGCCGGATAGCTTGGGGATCAGATAAAAGTAGCAGTCATATGACTGCACAGGTCGTAACTACTCATACCTGTCTTCCTGTCTCTGAATCCTGTGCTCCGTCCACTGCAAATTATTTTCCTCTGCTATACCTGCTAAAAATTATTGCACACTATAAATGCTTGGACTAAAAACTGTTCTGAGTGTTTATATAGCTTGTTTGGGAACATTCTTCTGTAACTACTTTGCATGAAGGAAACATTAACGGTTTTTGAGGACTTGAATCATTTAACAAAATGAAAGGCAGATGCATTGATTAAGGTCTTACGTTCTTGGAAAGATGTGAAGAGCATCTGGAATCGGCTGCTTCGACTGCCTTCATCTGCCCACATGCGGATCACACCGAGACCTGTCCGCAGCATTACATCATTAGCAACAGTGCTGCAAAACTTCGCTTTCAAATCCTCCACAGAGCTGCTTCCATCATAGACGGCTACAAAATTCCTTTTGCATTCGTTGGAATTCTGCATCTCATAGTCCAAGAATCGCAAGTAGATCTATGAAACAATCAACAAAAGCAAGGTGTACAGACATTTAAGAATGACTAAACAAACATTAAACACCTTTGCTTTACCTTGTGCGAGAAAGACTACACAACACCATCATCACAATGATTTTTCTGGAGCTGGTGATCCATAGACCACTTCCTTGGAAGGGCATTAATATGGAAATAGAGCAATGTTTATACTAATGATATTTTGTCTTGCTTCAAAGTAGAATTCAGTGGGGGATCTAGATATTTTTGTTGTTCTTTGCATTAAGGTCCTAATTTCCAAACATATACCCGTCTTTAGGAAGTAAGTTCAACAGTCCTTCAAGCTGAAGGACAGACAAGGTAGAAATTTCTTCTTTCTCTGGCTGGCACGATATTGCTCTATTACTTGCCTGACATGGAAAATAGTAAGGCTAATAATTGCTGCTCCATCCCCAGAGTCAATATGTGTCATCTTTGTGATATGTCTCAACTACACTGATTCAGGAAGTTGGATTCTAGGAGCCAGGCAGAACTCAATTATTAATCTTTTTATGTTTCCTCAAGAAATTTGGGCACCATCTCAGCTTTTCTAAACAAAGTCTTATGGTATATATCTTCATAATTTAACAGGGTTGATATCAAGTGTATTCCATGGAAAGATTTTTAGGAAATATTTCTTGCATACAAGCTAAGTTCTCTCATAAATGTAATAGATGTCTTGCCCTTTGCAAAGGACTCTTTAAATCTACCCAAAAAGAAGCAGGGGTGTGGAAAAAAAATCCTATTATTTGATATTCAACTCTATATGGACTTTAATACGGAAAATCACTCATTTTGAAAGCAATTGCTAATACAAACAACAACAAATATTCCAGTAACTGAGAAGCTAAGTAATATTTCCAATAGACATATGATACATAATCAAACTGCCAAGTGTACCCAGGAAACTTCAGAGAAATGATACAGAAAGGTGAAGTAGGGTAGAAATTACATACAAAGCCAGTAAACATATCCAGCATCCAGCTCTATGCATCTTCACTTGAAAAAATAACAAAAAAGAACACTGTACTAGACAGCAGATATACTTTTTTACAAAACAGTCTTATTAACTTCAGGTAGGTTTTTTTTTTTACATACACAGAACAATTGCTTAAAATGCTTCTCTGGATTTGCATAAACAACATATCCTAGTAACAACAGGACTCACCACTTCACCTCATCAATATATTAAAGCTCTTATGGTTTGAGAATTATGTGCTATTAAGCAGTCTGCCACAGTTTAATAATAGCTCAGATTGTTAAATGAGCCTTTTCAGGTAGTGTATTATGGTACATTTTCATTTCTTGTTATGCTTTGCAGCTGGTCTCTCTGAAAAGAATATTTGTAGAACAATTTCTACTAGCATATGAAATTTGGTATACTAAATTTCATTTGCTTGCCTAACCTTTTTCTAGCATGTTATTGTTTGCAGTAATCCTTACTTACATTCCAATATTACCATCCTCCAGAATAATTCAGAGGTATATGTTTCAATTAAATTGCAGTTAAGTGAATTCTACTTTCACTAGGTATCCTAGTTGTTAAGTACTGTAAATAAAGGAAGATGCTTGTATTGATCTCTACAAAACGGATCATCAATACACAAAGTAATACTCAGATGACAATATCTCATATCAAGGAATAATTTTTGTAGTGTTTTTCATTTCATTTACTGGTTACTCCACCCCTGCAGCAGAATGAAAAATTACTAGAGTTTGGTCACCCGGCATTGCTGAATTTTTCTCACAGTATCCGCCATTTTTTATAAATGTGTTGTCTTGAAATGTCTCACCATTTCCTCTCCTACTGGAGCACACGTAGTTCTCATTCCTGCTAAAACAAGTTGCCTACTTCCTTGGTGAGGTCATACTTAAAGGCTTGTTTTGAATTCTGAAGATTTGTTGAGTGCAGAAAATGCCTTTCTGAAGTTCCTCTGCACTGGCTACATCCCTTTACAAGTCTCTCTTTCATTTTCTACTCTCTTCCTCCCTTCCCCAGGTGCTAAGGCACCTGACCCTTTAGCCCTCTTAGCGCTCCAAAGCCTTGTTCTTGGTGTTCTTCAGCTATTTGGAGCACTTCTGTCTTGCTGAATGTCTGACTACTTTAATCCCTTCGGTTTTCCTAGTACTCAGTGTGGGTCCTGCTCTTTCTTTTTATATAACATTAGCCACTTCCATGGCCACCATGGCACCTTCACTGCCAGCTACTCCTAGAAACTGTTACACCTCTGATAAGTAGTGTATCAAAATGTGCAGAAATTAAGTGGAACCAAGCAAAAAAGAGCAGCAAAAGGCCAGCAAGAGAGCTGCAGACAAGAATTCTGGGCCAGTCAGTGACTCAAACGCAGCCATGCAGAACTGCAGTAGACAATGTGAGATGGGCTCTTACTGCTCACTCACATGGTTTGATAGACCCTCTTGTACTGGCTGCTCCTGGGGTCCAGCTGGAACAGGCACAGCATTGTCCTGCCAGAGCAAGGTTATGTGTGAGGGAGGGATGTATGGGAGGAGGCAGAGGTATGACACACACACCCAGAACAGGCCATAGCTGGGACACACCAGAGCATTGCTTCTGTGTCCTAGAGACCAGTTGCTCCTGGTCAAACAAGGGCGTAACAAGAGTTATGAAACCTTGGCACCCAGCCTCTCCTGTAAAGCTGCTGAGATAGCCCCTAGTCCATCTCTGCACAATATTTCCCTTAGAACAGGGGGTTAAATGCTCACCTTGCTTTTCCTTCCTCTGCTAACAGAATCTGGGGGCTTCAGTGCTTGCCAGCTTTGACAGAGATAATGCAATAAAAACCGTCTGCAGCTGATTATATGCAATATTGTATATTCATGACTGCTTTGCAGGAAGCAAAGTATGTCAGATAAATGTCTCATAAGAATGCACAGGAGGCTTCCAACATGTTATTGTCATGAATAATTATTTTAATGCCATATGCCTATCCTATGTAGACCATATATATGTTCTAATTACTATGTATAGATATGATAGACCATACAGATATAATGTAATGTACATATGTCATATTCCTTAGGAAAGCTCTTACTTCTCAAAAAAAATACCCTTGTCTGACTGCAGAATAATAGTAAAACTATACTTCACCTTATGGGGGGAGAACCTTTTACACCTGCTCATTTGTTCTTCATTACAATCCTGCTGTCTTTTATATATATGTTTATATGTACATATGTATGTGTGTATACATCTATATAAGAACATATATATCTTATATAGTGTATTCTATTTCAGTAATGAGGTGTAATTTATATCAGTTTTCATTCTTACAAGAAATGTGTGCTAATCTTCTCTGTGGTTATAAAATACCAGCTCTCTCAGCAATTTCCAGCATTCATCAATTATTCCTGATCTGTTCCAACAGATTGTTCATATAACAGTACAGCCAAAGTCTCATTTCTATGGGCTTATCATTTGACATTCTCTAGTTTCTGATGGCATGCTAGCTTTATAAAATAGTAAAATATTCCTTAGAGCAGCAGTTATAAATGCTGAGAAGGAATCAAGAGAACAGTAACTTAGCATTTCACTTTGAGTCTTTTCGTGAAGTCAACACTTTCAGTTCTTCCCAAGCCTGAATTCTACTGTCAGTTATACCCGTTCACTTCTCTGTGTGATAAATTCAGCAAAGATCATAATATATATACAGACTTGATAGGCACTGGAACCACCGCAAATAAATATTTGGCTTTGAAATCTATGTCCATCCTTCAGAAGAAATATGGCACCTTTTCCAATGACATGAAGTTTCATAAATTAGAGAAAATAAATTCCTGATATTCTCAAGTGAGTTGAGTTTCATTCTCACAGTCTCCTTTGGAGATGACTATTCCCAGAACTTTATATAAAGTAGTGAGGACTTGGTCCAAAGCTCACTGAAATCAGTGGATATCTTTCCAGTTACTTAAGTTCATTTGGATGAGACCTACGGATTAAGACTGAAGTGCATTTTTAAAAACTGGAAACTGATTACAAAAACTGACAACCTGCTATTGGATCAGATTTTATTTCAAAGAGCTGAAATAATTTAATTGCATCTGCACATCTCTGCCAATTTTTATGGTTTTATTACTATATATTTGCCATTGTCACTGGCTGTAAGACCCACATTGTCAGAAGAAAATAACTAATAAATTGAGTTCCCCAGGGAAAGAATAAAACTGATTATATGACAAACTGTTATCTAATGCAAAATTTTCCTGATACGTAGTTTTTTGAAATCAGTAGCAATATTCTCATTGCTTTCATTGGCATGTGGACCACACTAAAAGAAATTAAGCAGAAAGTGAGAAAAAATATCAATATTTCTGGTTATTTCATTTACTGAGATCTTAGTCATTACTTCTACCAGCAGTGGACAAGAAACTTTGTTCCTCAAAAAGAAAACAAGTGAACAAAAAAGAGGTCACGAACTCAAATGCCACTATCTGCCTTCATTAAACTTTTTTCCATCGATGCCAATGGGAGCTTTTAGAATGATAACATTTCCGTAGGTACGGACACATTATATTAGCATAATCAGGACAATATTGTTGAAGAGAACGTCTTAAATGAAAGAATATGGCATCACTGCTGTATCTTCTTTGTTCACATTTTTGTTGTAAAGTTTTAATACGACACTTTCCTCAAATCATCAGTTCCACATTATTAAAAGAGCAGGCTGCTAGTGCACAAGTATTAGCTTTTATTGAGCTTTGAGATATCACTGCAAATGCCAATGCCATTAGCAACAAAACTCATAAAACCTCACTGCAACTGTGGCATATATAATTTACACTCAGTCACGTTGTTTTTTAAATAATTGTCTTGTCACTTTTAAGGTTTGTATTGTCATCATAGTAATGAAAAGGGAAACGCTGGATAGTTTTATTGTTTTTTTTAATTTAAATTTGAAAACAACAAAAAAGGAAGAATGGTTGTAAACTATGAACAATATATCGCCTCAGTAAAATGGTCAGATTATAATCTCTTCACAGTAAATCACTTTTGATGAGTTCTGCTTTTTAATCAATCACTGAAGGTTAGGGCTGACAACATGATTGATCAGGCCAGTCAGAAAAAGCTTCAAACCATATCCTAGCATATCAGACTTAATATATGTGCACAGACATTCAGTCCTTTATAATGCATCAACACAAACCAAACCAAACCAAACAAACAAAAAGCTATTGTTCAACTGCCAAAATGTCATTTAGGCGTAAGACAAAAATCTCCTCTTCATCAGGGCCTAAAGTCCAGATTTTGTATATTCAGCTTCTAGATTCAGTTAATTCCCTTGTAAGCACCAGACTGGGTTAATTGGTCTTACGCTCTTCCCCATTGCTCAGTGAACAGTTACTGTGTTTCCTTGTTTTGCTCTATGTGATTAACAAAGGAGTTTCAAGATGAGACCTCCCGTATTTAGGCCTGGGAAGCCCAGGGTTTTTTAAAGCAGATTGTGCAGCATTAATTAATCTCCTTCAAGGCAAAAAGATGACAAGCACACCAGCCTAAAGAGCATATTACTAACAATGCTGAATTTGTCTTCTAAAGTAGCCTGTCCCTGTTGTTTGGATTCTAAACTTTTTTCTTTTTTTTTTCTTTTTTTTTAATCAACAGTACTTCAATCCTGTAATGTTAACAGGTCATATTCTGTTTGCTTTTTTGTTTGTTTAGGGTTTTATTGACATTTTTGGGGCTGCTGTTACCAGTCTGGGACCATGCTGCGAAGACAAAACTCCACACCAGAATACTGTCTCTTAAAGGTGACAACCTTATATAGTACTTCTTCTAACACTCTGCGATTCACAACCATGCTCAGATATCAAAATACAATTTTCCTGGACAAGTAAAGCTCTCTAAATTTCTTTATTTCATCCTGCTTGTTTCTTCAGACTTCATCAAGGCCTTAATATTTGACATTTTATCTGTCAAGTCATTCTCATTTCAAGATTCTATGATTCTGATTTGTCTCTCGTACAGTGGCAGAATGCTCACAACTGACAACCTTTACAGCTTCTTGGTGCTCTTCTGCTTTTTAACACTGAAAACTGTAGACCACATCCTGATTCTGATGTTCTCTTTGGTAGATGTTTTATTACTTTCATCAGTAGCTTTTTAAAAATTATATTTCCTAACAATTATTTGGTTTGTGCTGAATTTTTATACCTGAATGGAATAGATTCATGCTTACTTAAAAGTGGTGTGTTTTTTTTTGTCCATGCTACTCTGGTATGTGTATGACCATGCCTGCTGGAAGAGATTTTATATACACGATTCTACACAAGTGCTTGTCTTGCATCTTCATCAAAAAAAAACCTGTTCCAAAGAAGTTATTTTAATAGTTTAACAAAGGTAAACAATATTTTCTACTTGTTTAAACATAATTTGTTCATTTTGTTCCAGAGATGCCATAGAAATGTGTTGGTGGTGTTTTTTTCCCATTCATAGTACTATCTGCATTATCTGTATGTTAGCAAGCTACAGAGCTTCTTCAGAGATGGAGCTTATCTGATGCCTGTAAAAGTGTCTGTGGCTATTAGGTTTTTCAGTCAATAAATTTTATTTTTCTGTAACATTTGAGGAATCACCATTCAAATGCCTCCTATTAAATTTTAGTGTACTACTTAAAGCTTCTCCTCTAAATCTGATTAAGAAGTCTCCAAAAATTAGGGATATGCTAGTCTGCTAGTGCCAACAGCTGAAACTGTTTTTCTTGCAGATCTCATCCAAGAGCACAAGTTTTCACTTCACATGTAAGAACAGAAAACGTTTTCATAGACTCACAGAATCACAGAATATCCTGAGCTGGAAGGGACCCATAAGGATCATCAAGTCCAGCTCCTGGCTCCACACAGGACCAGCCCAATCAGAGCAGATGACTGAGAGCGTTGTGCAGACTCTGCTTGAACTCGGTCGAGCTCAGTGCTATGACCACTTCCCTGGGGAACCTTTTCCAGTGCCCGACCACTCTCTCGGTGAAGAACATTTTCCTGATCTCCAGCCTAAGTTTTGGTTTAGTCAAATTTATATGGACTGGAGTGAGCAGTATTTTCTTTTAGGTTTATACAGACTTGTAGCTCTGAAATTTGATTCAACACGTGTTTCTTCCTAACCGTGTGTGCAACAGCTCGTTCTCTCTCCAGACTACATTCAATCTGAAATTCAAGCACCTGGAACCAAAAGCATCATCTCGCTGATCAGGTGTGTGGATACAAAGTCCACCATGAAAATGGTGATAAGTGATTTAGAGACTCGAACAGGTAGCAGTACCCATCGTTTGTAAATACGCAAGGGTTTTGGTCCTACTTGGGCTTTTGGCCCGCACCTGGCCTTGAGGCTCACTGCCACAGCCTCACCTTGCTGAGCCGGCCCCCCATCTCAAGCTATGGTTGGCCCCATCTCAAGCTACGATTGGCCCCATTGCCACAGGTGAGCCCAGCCACCACCATGTCCCATTCACCATGGCTGGGCCTGCCCAGCTCTCCCTGTCAGTCACGTCCTGGTCCTGTGGCCAACCTTGCCCTGGCTGCCCGCCATGTGCTGCACATCCCCCTCCCGTTGCTCCCCAACAGTTTCTCTGCTTGAAACAAGCATCACTGCTCATAGACAGTTCAGGTTTAAGGATACTGCAATAATATGTCAAAACTAGGTAGTCATTAATTAATCCTTTCAGTTTCTTAAGTTTTTAAAGCTTTGTATCCTATGACGTGTAAAAATATCTTGTTTGCCCAGTAGCATGCTCAGGTGGAGTGGGAGAATGAGGCATCACTTTGCCTAACTAGCTTACAACTTCATTTTATTTCTTGATCTCAGACTTGGCTTGAATCTGGAATTGAAAACCAAGGAAAGGACTTGCATCTTGCTTCTGCAGACAGTTTAGATTGGATGAGCTTAAGCCAAATGAAATTGCAAGCAGCCTACTTTCTGGCACAGTTTAATTAAGAAACTAAAGATGTAAAGATCCAACCCAAACTTTGTCTGAGAAACTCTGGGCTTTTAGGCATAGTTC
Source organism: Psophia crepitans (assembly GCA_013399095.1). Lineage (NCBI taxonomy): Eukaryota > Metazoa > Chordata > Aves > Gruiformes > Psophiidae > Psophia > Psophia crepitans. Next base: position 18,734 of record VWZZ01007094.1, on the reverse strand, counting down.
CCAGTAACAAACTGTGCAGCCCAGAGTACAGGAACATGTGGATTTAAAGACGTCTGCTGAGTCCTTACTATTCTTAGCAGGAGAGCCTGTTTTCATAGGTGCAAGTTGCCATAAATTAGAATGATGTCACTGAATTATTATACCGAGTATGTCATTAGTTCAAGGTTAGATAAACACAAAGGAAGCTGACTGTAAAATATGGACAATAGAATCCGGTTCAATAGCATCAGGCCCATAAACATCCCTACCATAAATTTTACCTCATACAACGCTTTTTTAAAATTTTATCCACTAATTCCATCCTTAATATCTGCCAATTTTTCAACCTTTCTCAATATGGTGATACCATAACCATGTATATGCGCCTGTGTATACAGGTATATATTTGTGTATATATACTTTATATATATATATATATGTATATATATATATGAAAACCACATTAAGAAAGTTCAAGTGCTAAATTGGAGTTACCCCTCTAAGATGAATCCAGGCTAGTTTTTTTACTAGCTTGCTGAAAAGCTTTCACTTTCACATGTTAGAAAATACTGATTTATATGCTTTTGTATCATTCTATCTCTCTACCCAGAAAATTCTGTGAGATGGGAGCAACAGGATTTGTCAAGTGGTGACCCAGCTCACCCCTCTGTCTAAAGGTAGGATTAGTAATGTTTCACTCATTTTTCATAGGTTTTTACCTAACCTGAACTTCAAGATTGCTAGCAATGCTGGCTGAACAAATTTCTTTAACCAATAATTCATGATCCTCTTCTTACTGTTCAAAATTTTCTTCCCTAATATCTAACCTGAAACTTTTTTTCAGAGTGCAGGACCATGACTTATCCTACAGGCATGGACATCAGAGCATTCCTTCCACTTTGTAAAAGCCTTTTATTATCCGGTATCGTGCTCTTTCACAAAAGTTTCTAGATTACATGAAATAAATTCCAGTGTTTCCTCAGGTTTTCTAGAACCCTCTCATAACTTTCCCTTCCAGATGCTTTTCAGCTGGTCTACACTTTTTGAAATGCAATACAAATAGACAATCTTTAATCCTCTATTGACGGTGGTAATGTGGCATTCTTCTGTTAAACACTGTGGTTATAGTTATGCAGCTACACAATTTGTCTTTTTACACGAGGACTGAAATGTGAATAAATCCTACAGGTAAGTAAATATGGTATTTCTAGCAAGAAATCATACAGAACTTCAGAGTTAGATCAAGTAAGGATATCACAATGACATTTTCTGACCAACTAAGCATAAACTGAAATTAAGATATAGGGAAATTTTATGAGTTTATTTAGTTGTGCGGATTCTAATAAGTACAATTCTAGTTATGTGTTCACTTGATTTCTTTCTACTAATACCTATGTATATAACATATGCAATAATCATCAGTCCAGTAATTTGACTTCTATAGCTACTTACTATAGCAAAGTGCAAAGTTTATCTACCTAATTGAAAACCTCTATGAATATTGAATTTATCCAAAAGTAAAAAAAAAAAAAAGAAGAAAAAAAAAAGTAAAGTATATTTTGGAAATATAATAGTCTTTATGAGCCAACTATTCAACTCCTCTCCTAAACTTTCAAAATAGAATAATACTGATACTAATGACTTTTTGTCTTCTGGAAACCCTTCCTCCTGCTTATTCAATATCAAATGCTGAAACCATAAGATACATTCAGTACAGTCTGCTCTGAGATTACACACCAAAATAACCCATTATCTATTTAAATATGCAGAGAATAGTGTATATATAAATTCTACCTTGTAAAACCTTTGTTGCCCAATAAAAGACAGCTAGAAAAAATATAATGTGAAGTTTTCTTTAACACAGTGAGTGAAAGTAGGTGGCAGACATAAAGCTCTTGCAATTGCAGAGAGAGGAAAAATGGTAGTGTAACCAGCAACAATTAATCCATACAATAACTGATAAGTCATGGATAAGAAAGGACCTCAAACAGAATCTAAGAATTATTAAATTCATTGCAGCCCTCTCCTGTTTGTCACAAAGGCATGGATTGTGCTGGGAGAGAAATGAGAACACTGTCACTTTTTGTCTGTGGCTCTAAACCATGCGAACTAAAGGTCTTATACAGAGGAATGTGAATTTACCTTGGCTCCATTTTCACAGTTCCCAGATGAGAAAAGATGACCTTAGCGAGCCAGAAGTGTTCACTTAGTAGTCCCTATATTCAGTATTTAAAATATATTTAAACTTAAAGTGATAAGATTACCTCCCGCTTAAGAAAACGTACTGATTTTTTAAAAATATGAGAAAAATTAAAAATCAATTTAAGAAAATTACTTTCAGCACAAAAAGCACATTGACACTGCCCACATTATTATTTACAGAGAAAGAACGTTATCTTGGCTGAAGGGACAAATTACCCTTCCATGGCAGAAAGAAAAAAAATAGTTTACAAGTTCAAGCTGTAAAGTTATTAAACAAGAGCTGACTGTACTAAGAAATGCACAACATATTAGAAAAGTCAATTTCTTAAATTAAATGGCAAATCAGCAAGTGGATGAAGGACTGACCTTGGATCGGGGTGGTGCTCGGATGTACCATTTACAGTCTACTGCTTCAGTTTCAGAAGCTTTTCCTTCTTTGACAATTTGTACAGATTCCACAATTCCTTCAGGTCCTCCCATCTCAAACTCACAAACTGAATAACAAAATACCAGAAAAAATGAAACCTGAACAGCAAACAAAAATATTTTCTACAGAAGAGTGCAAAGGCCTCCAAGTTAAAAAAAAAAAAGAAACACAACATACCAACCTGGCAATGGTTTCAAAACGCCAAGGTCCTTAAAATCCGGATCTTAAAAATTGAGAAAGAAAAAATCAGTTTTGTTCAATATCTTGGCTATAAAGTTGAGTGCTAAATTTCGACAATGCGCTTCACTGACATAATTATACATATATTTCTTGGAAATGAGTAATGCTTCAAAACATTCAAAATATGGCAACACAATAATTATTAACGTGGAAATTATTGATAATATCATACCAAGTTATTTTTTTTTCTGTTATGAAATCCTACTTTTCTCTGTCTCTTTCACCAGAGTGAGTTCAAAAAATATTTCAGCATAAACTAGCAAGCAAGAACACCGCACACTAACTACATTATATTTTAATACATCAGTCTAACAAAAGAGGATATATTTGCAGATCCATTCAGAATCCTTTTGCTTATTTTGCATTTTACAGCATGATTATAGCACACAACTTAACTAGAGAAAGCTAAACTTCATTCTGTGTTTATGAGTATTCTGCCATCCCTACTGAAAAGAGGAGACACTTTCTTTGTCAGAAGCATCCATTCCTGGAATAAATACCACAAGGATTTACCATGGAATTCATTCTGCTAACAAGATAGTAAGTCTAATACCTCTGCTATTTTTTATCAGGTAAACATGATTACGTTTACTGTCTGAGATGCTTTGTATCATGCCTTTATATTCAGGTATATCAGACACATTAAATGAACTTGGTCTTAAACCTATGCTTCAACAGACAGATATTCACAGACAAGCCATTTCACAAAATTTGACCCAGTTTGAAGATACTGTCCAAAACCAGAAATGTGAAAAAAACTAAAATATTTCAAGAGAAGATGATCTCTTCTGAATAGACTGCTCTTGTTTTGGAGATTTTTATCACTTGCACTGCTTTTCCACCTAAAATTATTGTTCTGCACTGTTTTTCTCATTTTCAGGAGAGAAGAAATAGAAGGAGGAATGAAGGGAGGAAGGGAGGAAGGGAGGGAGGAAGGGAGGAAGAGAGGAAGAGAAGAAGAGAGGAAGGAAGGAAGGAA